>JBAKBP010017914.1:0-47867 GCA_037953745.1 Lithodes maja
GTAATGCACTGATACTAGCTAGGTACAGCACAAATTCAATCCCAATAATATCTTCCCATTGACATATCGGGATTTGAACCCGGGTCCATTGGATTACCAATCCAGTGGCATGACCACTCCACCACACCTCCCCTAGAGTAAACTATAGAGTAAACATTACCGAATACTTATTATTTTGATTAATAAATACTCTATCCACAGATATTAGAGTCAAGCTTTCGTGTATAAGTCTCTTCGATGTATTCGTCCATTTAGTTCGTCTCTCCCTTTCCTTCTCGTTCTCTCTCTGAACGGTTTACTTATATTTGCATTGCTATCCAAATGTATATGCTAATAACAAACACCTTTATCATACATATCAACATTGGGAAATGCAAACCACTAAAACTTCTCTGGGGCAACTTTGAAAGTAAATAGCGTTTTCCAATGACATTTTAGTAGGACCTATTTTTCTTATAAGTTGTAACGACTTTGAAGTTTGTAGCACTTATTTCCGAGCAAATCATTTATTTGTTTCTATCTAAGTAGGTTACCAGTGCTAAAGTCTGATATTTTTGTACTGTATTTTAGTCATATGTATATATTTTTAATTCTCCAAACCCCCTTCTCAAACACAAAATACACATCTGGAGAATATCATAATTATCTCTATATATATTGCACTGCTTTTATTGCTGAATGACCTATTTTCTCTAACAGTGTAGGATTCTTTGGTGTAAGCGACTAGTTATGAAAGCTGTTATTTTGGTATGGGAATTTCACTAATGACGACTAGATGGATATGGATATGCAATACATTATTTTATTCTAAGTAACAACACAATGCTACACATAATGCTGTATTTGAAGAAAAAGGCATGGGACAGACAGGTATGAGGAGCCCCAAAACAAATACCGCAAATCGACAACACGGGCCAGCCCGGGACCTCAACCAAAATTAAGAAACCAACATTAACCCAAAGAAGAGCAAATGAATTATGAACATCAGCTAAGGAAAAGACTAAGCTATAATGTGGATAGATATAGATAGATAGATAAATAGATAGTGTGAGTGAATGAGTGAGAAAGAGCTGTCTTACCCAATAAATAGTGAATCTAGCAATCCCTACAAATTGGTTTGCAAACAATAATTACACATAAACAAATATTTCTCAAAGGCAGATTTCACTAGCAAAAACTAGTTACATCTTAATTAATATCAAGAGATAAAACAGTAACCATAACACTGGTGAAATAATTCACGTAAACCCCCCTCCCCCATCCTACTACATACTTCCAACTTTCCCTACACAATAACACCTCCCCCCCCCCCCCCCTCCCTTCTCCGTGTAGCCCACCCCTCTCCTTCCCAGCAAATCTAACGACGCCATCTATGGGACATATTATGCAACAGATTCAGGGTGGGGGGGGGGGGGGGGGGGGGGGAGTGAGCGATCTTAGTAATACCAAAGCGAAAGACCCAGCGAAATTACCATTAGGTGGCCCAGTCGGAAAGGTGACCGACTGTACCTGGACAGCTTGGTACACAGGAGCAAGGAGAAAACAAACGATGAACCTGGACAGAATGGTACACAGGACGATAGCACCAAGGATATATTTATTAATGAGGACCTGACCAGATCAAGATCATTTTTGCTTTGGAAAGCCAGACAAGCAAAGCGAGATAATAAAATAAATGACTGTTGGACTGTTGATGGCAACGTAATAATAAAGGAGTACACAGGAGTACACAGGAAATCAAGCAACAACAGGTCTAGTGACCCTTCTAGGTTGCTTGTCCTCCAAAACACTGAGGATCAAGTGTCCAAACAGTGGTTTAGAGTGGGTAAGGGAACATTGGAAAGGGAATTACTGCCCTGGAACTAATGTCCTTGGCAGGATTAGGAAGTTAGTAGAGGACATAAGGGTTAGTAACTGAGGGGGGGATAAAATAAAGTTATTCATTTACAAACGCAGTCAGTCGCGGGTTTGATGAGAGATATTTGTCTAGGCAGAGTTTAAATGAATCAACGGTGCTGCAGTCTATAACGTTTCGGGGAAGCCCATTCCACAAGTTGACAACTCGATTGAAGAAGAAATTCTTAGATTCGTGCGAGTTAAAAGATTTACCAATAATTTTGCAACCGTTTCCCCGCGTGTAATTAGATTGGTCGATAGTGAAGTACTTACTACAGTTCATATTGTCGATGCCTTTGATGATTTTGAACACTTGAATTAAGTCACCTCTTAATCTGCACTGGGTTAAAGGAAATAGATTTAATTCTCTAAGACGCTCTTCGTATGGTTTGTTCTTTAGGCTAGGTATCATTTTGGTAACTCTACGTTGAAGTCGTTCTAGCTTGTTTATATCTTTAGGACAATACTAACAGAATAAAACAAATAAATGACTGTTGGACTGTTGATGGCAACGTTATAATATAGGACAATACTAACAGAATAACACAAATAAATGACTGTTGGACTGTTGATGGCAACGTAATAATAAAGGACAATACTAACAGAATAAAACAAATAAATGACTGTTGATGGCAACGTAATAATAAAGGACAATACTAACAGAATAAAACAAATAAATGACTGTTGGACTGTTGATGGCAACGTAATAATAAAGGACAATACTAACAGAATAAAACAAATAAAGAATCTTGATATACTAAATAGCATGTCTAATTAGGGAGATTTTGGGTAGCATTTTCAGTGGCTCGTGGGCGCTCGTGGTCATGCCCATGTGTTTACAATCTTATTTGTAAATGTAATATTTTAAGAATTAATATCAAACTTCCATAAGTCATAGTCTACTATTAGCATAATTATAATCATGTATTAATTGGTAAAACTGAAGTTGCGCTTGTAGACATGTATGTGGCCTACGGGTGTTTATGGGTGACTGTGCTGCCAGAGGGTTCAGATAGATTTCTGTGATAGGCCCACTGCTTCACTTTCTCAATCATGACGCTGCGCTTTTGCGCTTTGTTTTACCAACAATCGGATGCTACCACCCTGTTTTTTTAATTAAATGCTATAACCTAAATGCTTCAAAAGGTGGGAGTTATTGGTGGGGCGTTGTGGTTGGAGGGATTGAACACTATCGAAACAATTTGATGAGCTCTATTGACCCTACAGAATCACTCGTGAGCGTAAATATTCGGAATTTGGAAGGTATGTCAAATTGAACACCATCAACTGTGTGAAGTATTAGTAGTGTCCTATGGATTATTGTTCTGATATTGCTGCTATCGTTGTTACTGTTATTATTATTTATTAAAATTATGCATAGTATTATTATTATTATTATTATTATTATATTATTATTATTATTATTATTATTCAAGTTCAAGTCTACTCGCTATAACAATTATTCTTAATAAGTATATTCTATTCTTACGTTTCACATACATTTACTTGCGAACCCGTGAGCATAACTAACCGGAATTTATGGGATGTGTAAAAGTTGAACTTCATCAACTGTATGTATTTTATATATAACTACCGGTATCCTATTCATCATTGCTATTGTTATTATTATTATCATTATTATGGCATTATTATTATTTTAATTATTTGTGTGTATGTTCACATGTTTACTCACTTTAACAATGACAATTTTGCTTATTGCTTTACTCTTAAGTCTATTCTTACACTTTACTAACATTTACTTAGCACCTAGTGTTTTGCACAAAGCTTTACATGCTTTGTGCTTGCCTAACCTTATCTCATGTTTAACATTATATTTTGTGCAACGCAAACATTTTACCCTCTTCAATGATCTTACTGATAACTACTTTATAAACTCACTAGTTGATCAAATATTTACATATTTCCCACTGATTTTCATCGTGTTTCGTATTGCTTACTGTACGTTATAACATCAAATAACTTTTATAAATATTGCATTCTTGAATATAACTACATTTTAATCATATATTATACCTTCTTGAGTCTTGGATCTCCTATATCCACAAACCTCGTATTACTGTATACTGATTTTTTGTCTCTCTCGAAATGATTCCTTCATACGATCCAAATGACTGATTCAGTAGTTATATATTTCGGAGTTGTGGAAATCTACTATCCTTAAATAATGGAAAATCTCTGTAGTTCGTGTGGTGACCTGATTCTGAGGGAAGACGAGGTGTCATATTGTGGAGTATGTGAGGGGTTTTCACATCAAAGGTGCCTTAATTGGATGTGTTTAACTTGTGCAGAGATTGTATTTCCTTTTAATAAAATAGAAAGCAATGATTTATTTAAAAAATATGTAAATATATACTGTGCCAATCAAAATTATTTTAACATTGCACGCCTAGAAAGCATTTCCTTTAATGTTTTGGAACTAAATGATATCCCTGATTTGGCGCCTTTGCAAGATGTGGACCCTGATACTAATGTTTTGAACAATACTATATGGACAAATCTGAGAAGTAATTATTATTTTGAGAATACATTCAACGATAAACTTAAAAGGAATTTGGCGATAAAGAGACATTCTCATTGTTTCATTTTAATGTACGTAGCATTCCAAAAAACTTCCAAAATGTAAGTACTTTTCTATGTAATCTAGAGATTAACTTTAGTATTATTGGAATTACAGAAACTTGGTTGAATGCAAGTAATATTGGATTATATTTCTTGCAGGGGTATACACAGGAAGAGTTATAGACAGGATAAAAGGGCTGGAGGTATATCATTATACATTAAGGACAACATAGATTACATAACAAGGCATGATTTAACTGTTTGTGATAATAATATTGAATTCTTATTTATTGAGATGAAATCTACGGGTAGTGCTAATAAAGGTTATGTAATTGGTGTTACATATCGGCCTCCAAAGGGTTCTGTTGATTCCTTTCTAGACTATCTTAATAATATGTTAAATAATCTACAGCATGAAAACAAATATGTATACCTATTGGGAGACTACAATTTGAATTTATTGAATTCTAAACAACACAAGCAAACCTCAGAATTAATTGGGACCTTGTTTTCGTATTCATATATGCCATTAATTAATAAACCTACACGTGTAACTCCAACTTCAGCTACACTCATTGATAATATTTTGTGCAATGATGTCTAAGGTACAAATTTATTTAATGGTGTTATAAGCAGTGAGATAACTGTTCAGAAAAACAAATACTTTTATAGACGAAAGCAAAATCAAAATTGTATAAATAAATTTCAGGATAAGCTTAACTCTATTAATTGGAATGAAATTAAGAGCAGTAATGATTGTCAAAAGGCCTTTTCTAAATTTCATGGAAAATACCTTCAGTATTATGATGAGTGTTTTCCCTTAGAAAGAATAATAATCAAATATAAGAACAGGAAACCCTGGCTGACTGATGGGATCAAGAAATCTATAAAAGTAAAGAATAAACTTTATATATTATCTTTAAAAAGTCCAACCTTATACAATAAAAACAAATATACTTCTTATAAGAGAGTTCTTCAAAATGTTATTCGTAAGGCCGAAAGAAGCCATTATAATGACTTACTTCTAAACAATAAGGGCAACATAAAGAAATCTTGGGAATTGATTAGCGAGATTGTTAATAGGAGTGCATCAAAACTGCCACAAAGCAGAAAGTTTCTTGTCAATGGTAAAATCGAGACAGATCAACAGATCATAGCTAACAGCTTAAATGACTGTTTTGTAAATATTGGAAGCAAGGTAAGGGAATCAATACCAATTTGTGATAAAACCTACTCTGACTTCATGCCTGCAGCGAATTCCAGTACAATGTGTTTGGTTCCTACTACATGTTCTGAGGTTAAAACCATTATTATGAAACTAAAACTAAAAAGTCCTGGGTGGGATGGAATAACTGCATGTATTTTAAAACAAACCTGCTCGAGTGTTATAGATGTACTGACTCATATAATTCATTTATCCTCTGCACAAGGCATTTTCCCTTAGGAAATGAAAACTGCTAAAGTAATTCCAGTGTATAAAGGGGGGGGGGGACGAAACTATAATGAGTAATTATCGACCTGTGTCAATTTTGCCAATGTTTTCGAAGATATTTGAAAGATTAATGTATAATAGGCTTGTATCATTCATCAACAATCATAACATTTTATATAAGTACCAGTTCGGATTTCGGGTTGATAAAATATGCAGGGAGGTTGATACGGGAAATAATGTATTAGGAGTATTTTTGGATTTTACCAAAGCGTTTGATACTGTCGACCAATAGATATTATTGAGTAAATTAGACGTTTATGGGGTCAGAGGTGTTGCTCACAGCTGGATAAAAAGGTATTTATGTGATAGAAAACAATATGTATGCTTTAATGAATCCGAATCTAACTTGTGTACAGTGACCTGTGGAGTACCACAGGGATCAATTCTAGGGCCATTGTTATATCTCCTATATGTAAATGATATAGTAAATATTTCATCTGTTTTACCAATATTATTTGCTGACGACACAAATGTATTTCTTGCAGGTAAACACATAGAAGATTTGCTAGGTCAAATGAATCAAGAATTGAACAAACTTATTGAATGGGTAAATGTTAATAAACTTGCCATTAATATTTCTAAACCAATTATATGATCTTTGGCAATAAGATTAATAAGAATAATAATTTAAACTTGCATATTAACAATGTACATTTGAAGAAAGTTGACAACACAAAATTTCTGAGTGTCATAATCGATTCCAAACTGTCTTGGAAAGAACATATTACACATGTAAGGAATAAGATCTCGAAGGGAACAGGAATCTTATGCAAAGCTAGAAAAGTACTAAATAGGTCAACACTCATAACACTGTATAATAGTTTTGTGTATCCTTACATTACATATGGTGTGGAGGTGTGGGGAGCTGCTAGTCAATGTCATATTCAAACTATAATAGTAACACAAAAGAAGATAGTAAGAATAATTGCATCTGCCAAGTACTGTATAGGGACCATACAGCTCCATTATTTAAAACATTGGATATTTTACCTTTCTCAAAAGTCTACCTATATTGTATGTCTAAAATTATGTATACATTTATTAAGCGCAGTGTTCCTACATGTTTGCACAATATATTTCACACAAATGAAGAGTTTCACGCATATTTCACAAGAGAGAGGTAGGACATTCATGGTATATACTACCTTTAGATATACGGGAGCACATAATGGAACAACATATCAGAGAATGTTAATCATGAATGTTAATTTGTAACTTATAAATATAAATTAAAGCAGTACCTACTAAATGAGTGAAGTGTATGTGTATGCATGCCTGCGAATGTGTAAAATATTATACTGGTGGGTTTGAGGTAACATTTAAAGTATTGTAACTAATACCTGTGATGATATGTGAAATGTATTATTAGATAAGGCATATTACGGAATGGAATATTATTGCGTTGTAATTCATTTATAATACATCTTGCTAGTTTCGTGTTTGTTCACATTACTAACACTGCATTTATACGTAGTATATTATTTGGGAATATGATAAAGAGGGCAAATATACTATTGTATCAGCCCTCATTGTCATGAAAATTGACTGATGCGATGTAAAATATATATGTATAAAATTTTGTAATTTTCATGACAATAAACTTTTTGAATTGAATTGAATTGAATTTGTTTGAGATCAGAGGTGATCTGTGGATAAGGAAACTTCTCGGTGTTCGCACACAGCTTACGAGGAGGTCACCTACCATTTGTATGACATGCTGGTTCAGAGTTTACTGGGGGCTCTACTAGTTCAGGTTCTTGTACAGGGTTCTATTTTAGCAATGGTGAGCTTGTCTGACTCTCTTCTGCTGTTGTGGGTAATCATCTCTTATTTGTTTGTATGTATGTATCTATTATATGGGAATCAATAGCTCTTTAGGTCGGTGTTTGGTCCAAGGTCAGTTTAGGGGTCGCGACGTGTGCTCCCCCGCCTTTATCCCAAATAATGTGGTGAGGATTCTCGAACTGTGACTGCTTTATAGAGGATAGAGAAGGAAAACTGTTTTTCCTGTAATTTTGAGGGATAACATTAGGTTGGGTGGTAAATTTCTACTATAGTATTCACAATTTTGTCTGATAATATACGGTATAGTTTTACTAGTCGTTTATATGTGATTAAGTCGACTTTAAACTCTTAACCATGGAAGTCACTTTATATCTAACCTAGTCATACTTACACAAGCTATTTTAACCAAGCCTAGTTTACTTAACCCAAATGTCTTCATATCTAACGTTGAAAGGACGAAACAACATTTGTTCAGAAAATCAAAACGGCGGTCGTCGCTTTGCTCAGCTTGTATTTAATGCATAAGATCAATATAAAGTTTATGTAATTAAATTGCAAAACACAAATTTGTATTATTTTTATCTATGTTAGAGTTGTGTAAGGGTGTTTTGATGTGTGATAATAGTAGGAAATGCATATTTACCCAATCTAAAAACAAGCCCTCACTAGCGAAAAATAACTATTTGGCCATAACCATTTGCCGTGAGATACAAAATATGTTGAGGGTGGAGAGTGGGGGGGGGGGGGGGGGGCAAGCCCACCCTCACCCCCCAGGACTTATTGAAATCCTCATATATTTCAACAGTAGGGGGCACAAACTCCAATTTCCCCAACGTGAGTTGCTGAGGTTACACTCGCGGCGGATGTAAACAAACACACCCACCTCGGTATAATCCTGTGTAACTGGTAGACCTGTACAATATACATATATTTCAATAATTTGGTAATGTTACAATATATGTTTACATTTTACATTCATTAATAGTCCACTAATATACTAGGTTAGGTTAGAACATAAGAACATAAGAACATAAGAAAATGGGAGTCTGCAGAAAGCCGATTGGCCCAAGCAAGGCAGATCCCTGTCCCACACAACCCCAATTACAAAGCCCAATTATAGGCTCAACACTCTAATATTCTGAGGATCATCTTACCAAAACGGTTAGAGATTAACGCAGGATTACGGGGGTCTGCAGAGCGCTGATTGGCCCAACCCTGCTGATCCCCCTTCACACCCAACCCTTCTCGTCCATATGCTTATCCAATTTTATCTTAAAGCTCCCTATCGTTTTTAATCCCACTATAGCACCTGGTAGTCCATTCCACCCATCTACAACTCTGTTACCAAACCAATATTTGCCTATATCTTTTCTGAAACGAAATTTATCTAATTTGAAACCATTGGTACGAGTTCTTTCGCTATCACTGAGCTTTAGTACATTTGTCATGTTCCCTTTGTTAATCCCACTAACCCACTTGAACACCTCTATCATATCCCCTCTAACTCTGCGTCTCTCTAACGAATGTAAGCCTAATTTCTTCAACCTTTCTTTATACAAAGGTTAGGTTAAGTTTTGGTTAGGTTAGGTTAAAGATATTGTTCAATGTTCCTTCATAAATAGGCATCTGAAAAACAGTTCTACCCGCTACACAGGATCTTACTCCCACCTCTTGCAAGGTAGGCGATATAGAGGATTTTGGGTTTTTTTCAGGATCAGTAATAAAATTTTACGCGCATTTAGACACATATAAGAATGAAATACATGGTAAAAGAAACCCATAGGCCACGATAATACCGATGTCTGAATTTAATTACATAAACTTTATATTGTCCAAAAAGGTAAGTGCTGTAAACTCTATGATAACTGAAATCCCACAAACCTCCCAGGAATTGATACAACATACTGTATTACCTTGGTTGCCGTGATGTTTTTCGCTATCTCGGTCACTTACTGGTCCGAGACACACGTAAGGAGCGGACAATATGCATTTTAGGTCACGTATGGGATATAATTCTCCAAGTGTTTTCTATAACTTTCTCTTACAGTATTAGTCACCGCAATATATGTCTTTACCGCTGCAAATTAAAGTATTTTTCCTTAGACATTGTGGGTTAAATAAGGGTGGAAGGAAAAGTGGCAGCCATCTTGGATCAGCTGTTACGCCGGCCAGCTTGCCAGAATGCACTCGTAACTCGCTAGCGCTAGCCAGGGCAGTGAAATGGGCTACAATAATCGTAGAACGATGTTCTTTCTTTCATAGAGTTCATGTTGCCACAGACAGATCAGTGGTGGTCTTTATTCTTGTCTGTGATACTTGGAAGTATTTTATATCATTGATAGAATATAAGATGCATTGTGTGAAGTTCTAAGGAGAGAGAGAGGTGAGAGCGGGGTGGTAGTGTGTGCGTGTGTATGTACGTGCGCATTCCTTTCTTTAGGCGGGGCTACCCGCTCGTGATTGGCCGGCGGGCCCTCCTCATGACGTAATCGTCTGTGATTGGAGGCCGCTGTCCTGGTAAGGAGGTGCGGGCTCCTACCCTCGTGTCTCCTCAGAGCTTGGCACAGCGTGCTTGGTCCTACATGTCCTTTGCAATCTGTCCCGCCATATAACCCCCTTTACTACTTTCTCTCTCTCTGAACTCCTTCTTTTTCATACTTGCATCTTTATTCAATTACTTATCCCTTCTGGTTCTGCATACGACTTACATAGTCGGCCAGTCGTATTACCAGCACCAGCTCTCACATCTATGTTTGCACTAACGTTAGGGATTAGTAGAGTCATAGTCATATGGTAGCCTAGTGTTGGGGTGCTTCTAATTATTGAGCTGTTCTTCCTTATTATTTAATGCTAGACAGTGGAAGGTATCTTTGGTCGTTATCTGAGTTATGTATGTGGCAAGTCAGAGCCTGTACAACATCGACGAAGCTAGCTAGCCTGTATCCCTTGTGCATATTTTCCTTTGCGAGTGTAGCAGTATACAGGTGAAGGGCTTTTGCCTACGCTTACCTGTATGCTTGCTGCCTCATTTTGTTGACCTTTGTGGAGCGCCAAGGTAAGACCAGATACTTGAGATCTGGACTTACCAAGAGAGCCTCCAAGTCACTTAACGTAACATAAGGGAAATCTGTTCAAGGGGAGACAGTAGGCTACGAGCATGCTTGCGCTCTGCCTAGTTTCCTAGTACCTTTTATGCCACTGCTAGACTTTATTAGTGAGAAAGACAGCATTGTGTTTATTAACTTTAATTGTGTATGCTTTAGGAATTATTTACGCCTTATTTTAGCCTAGGTTGATGCATAGTGCACAACCCAGTTTGGCTGTTACGTTGGCTAAGGAAGTACTGTTTTGAGTGGCGTTTTATTAGTGCTGTCACAGAGTTGTTGCACTCCCTTGTTTCATATATATGTATCCTACTGTTTGGTGTATTTAAGATACACGCTTTGGTGTCCTGCCCCTGCATTATTTCTGTTCTATATTAACGAGCATCTTAGAGCATCAGACGTTTTCAGAAGATTCAATACCTGATTGCTGTAGGACTAGACTTCCAGTGTTTTCATAGAGCATTGTAGAGTTTAGTGTTGAGTAAAGACTCACACTAAAGTTAACGTAAGCATATACTCCTTTATTAAATCTTGTTATAGTTTATTCAAGCATTGTTATTACTTAAGAGCATTTTATTAACGTAAAGTACTCCTGTTGTGAGTATACAGCTTTGCCGTCATCGGCAAGCCTTTGTAGAAGTGCACTAAAACCCAATTAATTGATACCCCGTTATCCAGTAGATTAACTCTGGAGGGTTTAAGTGTTTTGTTCACCGGTGTAATAGTTCGAGGGTTTGGAATTAGCGTACCGTTGTTGCAGATATAGCCTATCATCTAGTCCATTCTTAAGTGCCCTTGTTTATTTCGTAGTGCCGGTCGTAACACAGCTGAGCACCAATATTTTCACTTTTCCAATGTATTTTTAGTATTTTATCATCCTTTATATCAATTCTTACCCAGCAGGGGTCTGGGGGCAGCAGCCCCCAAATTTGGGTAGGTTGTTTTTGTTAGGGTAATGGCAAAATATGGTTTTCGGGGGCCATGTTTGAATATTGCTATATAATGGGTAAAATGCATTTTCAGAAGGAAACATTCCTTAAAACACACTAATCAATGAAGGAACTGATGATAAAAAGGATAATAATACAAAAAACACATACGTGACCTAAAATGCATATTGACCTACGGAGCTACTTTGCCGATTATGTTCACGCAGTTTACCGATATATATACACCTCATCGTAAAAACTACCAGAAAATACGAAAATCACTCCCGCACACACTGACACAGCTGGTAGATAAACAGAGGACTGAGACAGAGTTACCATTTATAATTTGCCTTAACGAAAATGCCTCAGAACATGCTAGAAACTTGTTTGTTAGAACGAAGTAAATAAGTGTTACGACCGGGGCTACGAATAAAACAAGGGCACTTAATGATTGGACTAGTAATAGGGCACTATGCAACAACGGTACGCTAGATCCAAACCCTTGAACTTATATGCCGGCTAACAAAAACACCTATACCCTCCAAAGTTAATCTGCGATAACGGGGTATCCTTAACTGGGCATAAATGTACTCTACTTCAGGCTAACCCACACTGGTATAGCCTGATAACAAACAAGATGCAAGTTACGTTAAAATGCACAAAAGGGAAGCTATGGAAAGATCAATTAAATCACTGCAAGATGTAATACAATAAAAAAAAGATGCTTCAATACAGTTACTCTAAACAACAATAAACTCTTCACTCCTATCTGAAAGAAAGTGAAGTCTAGTCCTACAGCATAGACCTGGAAACTTCTGAAGAAAGTCTGATGCTCATAAGATGCTCGTATCTTAAATTATATAAAGGCAGGAGGCAGGACACCATACGTGTAAACTGAATACACTAAAAGATAGGACATATAATGTTAACTGACACGGGAATACTATAAATGCGCAACCAACGGCAGAAATGCTCGACACTAAAAAAGAAATACTTCCTCATCAACGAAACAGTCTGCTATGGTTGTGCAACTCAACAACAACCTAGACTAATAAATGCCGTGAATAATAATGCATACATATCATAAAGAGCTCATGTCCTAACTAGTGTCTGCTCGGCGAATAAAGTCTAGCTGGGATATCAAGGTTAGGAAACTGTGGCTGAGCAAGACTGGCTCATAGCCTAGCGTTGTCCTTAAGGCGGTATGATTAAAGTTACGTTAATGACGGGGATGCTCTCTTGGTAGATCCAGATCTCAAGTATCTGGTTCTACCCTGGCGATCCCTCAAAAGTCAAGCAAAGAGGCAGCACTGTGTTCTAAGGTAGTAGGCAAATGCCCTCTTACAACATGATGCTGCACTCGCAAAAGGCACAACCAAAAG
Source organism: Lithodes maja (assembly GCA_037953745.1). Lineage (NCBI taxonomy): Eukaryota > Metazoa > Arthropoda > Malacostraca > Decapoda > Lithodidae > Lithodes > Lithodes maja. The sequence goes on from JBAKBP010017914.1 coordinate 13,169, forward strand.
GACAACCTAGGCTACCACAGAAACCGTCTAAGTCGTGTAGGTATAAGCAAACCATACACACATCGCTGACAACGACAACAGAAGCCTTATCCCAGTCTAGCATTAAATAACCCACCAGAGCACTAAATCAATAATGGAGACACACACCGAGTTCTTAACCTCTACTAACTAAGAACCCTCAAACCTATTCTAAGTACATGTAAATATCTCAGAGGACGGCGCATGCAATACAATGGGCCGGCTATGGAAACCGTATGCAGAACCCAAGGGGATAAGTAATTGAATAAAGGTGAGGAGCAATGGAAAGGAAGAAGATCAGAGAAAGAGACAGTGGTAAAGAGGGTGATCGGGAGAGAGTATGCAAAGGGATGTTAGAAGCATGCACGCCAAGCCTGTCCTGAGGAAGGAAGCTTCTCTGGACCCCCAGGATCACACAAAGGCGCGGTGGTTCGGCCAATCACGGGCCGATACGTCACAAGACAGCAGGCCCCCAGAAGGCGCCAGGAACCACCAGCCAATCAAAACCGAGAGAAAGGCCACGCGGGCGGGAAACTCCTCCGGGAGGGAGAAAGGAGGAGGAAAGCAACACTCACTGCCCCCACGCTGCTCGCTCGCTCTCTCTCTCAACTCTACACAACAATGCATCTTATATTCAACTCATAATATAAAATACTTCCCGTTGTCACAGACGAAAATAAAGACCACCACTGGACTGTCTGTAACAATGCAAGGACTATGAAAGAAAGAACAACATTCTCTGATAACTGTAGCCCGTTTCACTGCCCTGGTGAGCGCTAGTGGCTAACGGGAGGCGATTCTGCCAACGCTGGTAGGTGTCACATAAGGAAAACAAATGCAAACTAACGCAAAAATATGGTAAACCCGCTAAAATACCATATACAATATCAATCATATCTTGAACAAAGTACCATTACCTGTATATGCAGATACTTGTCAAAAATGGATGTGTACCGTAAATTAAAATGCAAATCTAGCAGTAATGTAGCTAAATTAGCAATGATGATGGACGGAGCTTAGCTAGTGACGTCACAGGATCCCACTAGCAAATATTTTGTTTATCTGCAACTTAGTGCTGACCTTTCGTGCAGTTGTGTTATAATAGCATACACACAAGGACACTTTGAACCTCGAAACTCAAGTTATAAAGTATTTGGGATATAATAAAGTATTACATTGTTTAGATTGTGTCCGATTCAGATTCAAATTGGTGTTTAGCTATTATGGCTCGCAAATTCACATATGGTAAACTGCCTATCGTCTTAACATAAGAACATAAGAAAATGGGAGTCTGCAGAAAGCCGATTGGCCTAAGCAAGGCAGATCCCTGTCCCACACAACCCCAATTCAATTACAAAGCCCAATTATAGGCTTCACACTCTAATACCCTGAGGATCATCTTACCAAAACGGTTAGAGATTAACGCAGGATTATGGGGGTCTGTAGAGTGCTGATTGGCCCAACCCGTCTGATCCCCCTTCACACCCAACCCTTCTCGTCCATATGCTTATCCAATTGTATCTTAAAGCTCCCTACAGTTTTAGATCCCACTATAGCACTTGGTAGTCCATTCCACCCATCTACAACTCTGTTACCAAACCAATACTTGCCTATATCTTTTCTGAAACGAAATTTATCTAATTTGAAACCATTGGTACGAGTTCTTTCGCTATCACTGAGCTTTAGTACATTTGTCATTACCCTTTGTTAATCCCACTAACCCACTTGAACACCTCTATCATATCCCCTCTAACTCTGCGTCTCTCTAACGAATGTAAACCTAATTTCTTCAACCTTTCTTCATACGAAAGATTTCTAATATTATGGATCATTTTTGTCATTCTACGGTGTACTCTCTCCCATGAATCTATGTCCATTCTGTAATAAGGACACCAAAATTGGACAGCATAATCCATATGGGGTCTCACTAATGACAAGTAAAGTTTTAAGATAACATCAGCAGTTCTGTTACTCACACTCCTAGAGATGAACCCGAGAATCCTGTTTGCCTTATTACGAACGCTTATACACTGTTTTCTAGGCTTCAAATCATTGCTAACAAACACACCTAGATCTTTCTCGCAGTCTGAATTTTCTAATTCTAAATTAGCTAGTTTATATTTAACATTTGTTTGCATCTTCCCTATCTTTAATACCTTGCATTTGTCAATGTTAAACTTCATCTGCCAATTTACTGACCATTCATGTAAGGTATCTAGATCCCTTTGGAGGCACTCTATATCGCTATCTGAATCAATTGATCTCCCTATTTTAGTATCGTCTACGAATTTACTTATCCTACTAGTTATACCTAAATCTAGGTCATTTATGTATATAAGAAACAACAGGGGACCTAATACCGATCCCTGGGGGACACCACTTTTGACTGCTCCCCATTCTGACTTGGTACCATTTATGCTGACTCTCTGCTTCCTACCAATTAGCCATGACCTAATCCATCCTAACAACGCCCCACCTATTCCATGTGCCTCAACCTTTCTCATCAATCTCTCATGAGGGACTCTGTCGAAAGCTTTACTGAAATCTAAATATATAATATCATATGACTTGTCATTATCTACTGCTTCATATACCTCTGAGAAAAAACTAAGCAAATTAGTAAGGCAAGACCGTCCCTGAGTGAATCCATGCTGAGAAGAATTGATTAAGTTAAATGTTTCTAAGTGGTTTCTCATTTTCCTAGCAATAATTGACTCTAGTAGCTTTCCTATGATTGAAGTGAGACTAAGTTTTCTTGTATCTATGGCCCCCTAAAAACTTCAGGCCCCTAAAAACTTCAATAGGAGAAATAACAGAAAATGATTTAGAAATGTGAAGTACATTAAATAGTCAGTTTCTTTCCGTTTTCACTAATGAAAATTTGGCACAGATTCCAGAAGTCAATATGGTATATAGTGATAGTATAGAAAATATGTTAAGTACAGTTAGTATAAGTAGAAATGATGTGCTTAAGGAAATTGACAGACTGAAACCTCAAAAATCGCCTGGTCCTGACGAGGTATATGCTAGAGTATTAAAAGAATGCAGAGATGAGTTGAGCCCATTAGCATTTTTATTTAACAAGTCATTAGAAACAGGTTTAGTTCCAGAAGCTTGGAAGCTTGCAAATGTAGTTCCGATCTTCAAAAAAGGTGATAAATCGATAGCATCCAATTACCGTCCCATTAGTCTCACATCAATCATAGGAAAGTTGCTAGAGTCCATTATTGCTAGGAAAATTAGAAGCCACTTAGTATAATTTAACTTAATAAATTCTTCTCAGCATGGATTCACTCAGGGACGTGCTTGCCTTACTAATTTGCTTAGCTTTTTCTCAGAGGTATATGAAGCAGTAGATAGTGACAAGTCATATGATATTATATATTTAGATTTCAGTAAAGCTTTCGACAGAGTCCCTCATGAGAGATTGATGAGAAAGGTTGAGGCACATGGAATAGGAGGGTCGTTGTTGGGATGGATTAGGTCATGGCTAATTGGTAGGAAACAGAGAGTCAGCATAAATGGTACCAAGTCAGAGTGGGGAGCAGTCAAAAGTGGTGTCCCCCAGGGATCGGTATTAGGTCCCCTGTTGTTTCTTATATACATAAATGACCTAGATTTAGGTATAACTAGTAGGATAAGTAAATTCGCAGATGATACTAAAATGGGGAGATCAATTGATTCAGATAGCGATATAGAGTGCCTCCAAAGGGATCTAGATACCTTACATGAATGGTCAGTAAATTGGCAGATGAAGTTTAACATTGACAAATGCAAGGTATTAAAGATAGGGAAGATGCAAACAAATGTTAAATATAAACTAGCTAATTTAGAATTAGAAAATTCAGACTGCGAGAAAGATCTAGGTGTGTTTGTTAGCAATGATTTGAAGCCTAGAAAACAGTGTATAAGCGTTCGTAATAAGGCAAACAGGATTCTCGGGTTCATCTCTAGGAGTGTGAGCAACAGAACTGCTGATGTTATCTTAAAACTTTACTTGTCATTAGTGAGACCCCATATGGATTATGCTGTCCAATTTTGGTGTCCTTATTACAGAATGGACATAGATTCATTGGAGAGAGTTCAGCATAGAATGACAAAAATGATCCATAATATTAGAAATTTTCCGTATGAAGAAAGGTTGAAGAAATTAGGTTTACATTCGTTAGAGAGACGCAGAGTTAGAGGGGATATGATAGAGGTGTTCAAGTGGGTTAGTGGGATTAACAAAGGGGACATGACAAAATTTAATGTACTAAAGCTCAGTGATAGCGAAAGAACTCGTACCAATGGTTTCAAATTAGATAAATTTCGTTTCAGAAAAGATATAGGCAAATATTGGTTTGGTAACAGAGTTGTAGATGGGTGGAATAGGCTACCAAGTGACAGTGGGATCAAGAACGATAGGGAGCTTTAAGATAAAATTGGATAAGCATATGGACGAGAAGGGTTGGGTGTGAAGGGGGATCAGCCGGGTTGGGCCAATCAGCGCTCTGCAGACCCCCGTAATCCTGCGTTAATCTCTAACCGTTTTGGTAATATGATCCTCAGGGTATTAGAGTATTGAGCCTATAATTGGGCTTTGTAATTGGGGGTTGTGTGGGACAGGGATCTGCCTTGCTTGGGCCAATCGGCTTTCTGCAGACTCCCATTTTCTTATGTTCTTATATGCATACAAACCACTCAGATGTTCTAAATTAATTGTTATATATTACATAAAATTATACAGTATATTTATATGGAAAGAAAAGGCGCTCATGATTGACGCATACACGCTTCGTAAATTGGGAGTTGGGGTGCGGGGAAGTTTGATTCATTCACCCCATAATGAAGCGCAAGACAGTCACACAACTATCTCTCTCCGCCCTTTTCCACTTGCTACCTCGGAATTCCTTTTAAGAGAGGATGGTTTATTTTTTGGTCGGTTTGTTCATTAATGTATTATTATTATTTTTTCCTCCCTAGACCTCCATCAAACTTAAAATAACAACCCCAAGATCCCCCTTCAAGATATATTTGTACATTTTTCGGTAGCCTGAAACTCGCAAACGGTCAATTCTCAGTTACCTCACACATGTCTGTTTATTTTCATCTGAACATACCCCCTTCACCCCTCTCCTCCTCTACACCCTAGCTCTCTCGTAACTGTCTTGATGGTGTAATGGTTAGAGCGTGTAAGTCCTGTATGTGATATCTTGGGTTCGAATCCTAGGAGAATCACATAATTTAATTCATTTCATTTAAGGTGTTATTGGTGTTAAGAACGATGTTAAAAATATATGTAGAATCTTGTTCATATAAACGGTCTAGCCCTAAGGGAACACATGATCTATGAACATTGAAAGAGTTCTCTGGTTGAGCAGTTTGAGAAAAGATCAAATAGCATATCCTGGCAAAAGTCTACCCTACTATGCATTGCAGGTGTGTTTCATTTAGGCCCAGTAAGATCCTGCCAACTTATATAGTACACTCTTCGGAAAGTAAAACAGTAGATACGAGGTGCCGTTGTAAAGGCTAATTATCGCTCAATACCTTCACCTCACCTGACCTGATACAAGATAATAACCATTCCTTATAACTTATCTCTCACTCTCTCTCTCTCTCTGTGTCTGTCTGGCTGTCTGTCTCTCTCTCTCTCTCTCTCTCTCTCTCTCTCTCTCTCTCTCTCTCTCTCTCTCTCTCTCTCTCTCTCTCTCTCTCTCGGCACTCAATCACAGCGACAAGAAATATACATAAAAACAAGAGTGGCTGAAAAATCTCTGCCTGCCACACTTAAGGGGGAGGTAGTCGCTTTTTTATGGACCCCCTTCTCCCTCATGTTTAGCATATTAGTTTTGAGATATTTAGACGCTCGTTCCATTAGTTTGGCGATTTTGAGACCTTTCACCCCATTTCTTTGTTAATATTTAGACCTTTCGTGCCATTTAGGTGTCGATTTTTTCATGGTCAGAAGGAACCGGCCTTCAGCCGTGTCATTTTTCTACCGAGAAATGTACACATTTATCTTGAAAGGGGGTCTAGGGGTTATTTTATTAAGCTTGATGGAGGGCTAGCGAGGAAACTCAAAAATAAATAAATACATATATTATACTGTATACTGTATACAGTATATATAGCCCAAAAACCAAGCACTACCCCCTTAACCTGTACTTCATCACTCTCACTATATCTCTCTCTCTCTCTCTCTCTCTCTCTCTCTCTCCCTTTGCCGGAGGAGACGGAGGGTGGGGAGAGAGCCTTCTTCTTTGCTATCCGTTCATTCCACTTTCCTTTACTCACGGGTTAGCTATCTCTACTAGAATTAAGTCCTGACCCCCACCTCGCTGGGATCGTAAAGTCTGAGTGATCAGTCAGTGTATCTATGTAAATCTCTCTCTCTCAGGACTAAGGAACCCCAGTCACTAAAGATCGAGTCCCGTGAGTAAGGGAAAGTGGAAGGAAAGGATAGCAAAGAAGAAGGCTCTCTCCCTACCCTCTGTTCTCTCCGGCAGAGAGAGAGAGAGAGAATGAGATAGTCAGAGTGAAGTACAGATTATGTCTAGCAGAATTATCAACTCTGCGAAGCAGAGTGGTATCGCGCACACAGATCCTGCCTGTATACTGTGCACCATCAGTCAGCTTGTCTGTAGTCGTCCGTCGTCGTCCGTTCGGAAACTCCTTCTAGACCGTTAGATGGATTTTCACCAAATTTCACAGATATATTTATTTTGTAAATGCGAAGGAAAGTCAAAAAGACATTTTCAATTTAACTTAAAGGTTAAGGTCGAAGGTCAAGGTTAAAAATAAGGTCAATATTTCATGTGTCCTAATTTTTACTCAAATTTCTTAATTTTCACTATATAAGTTACTGGTAACTTCGATATCTTATTGACCAAATTTTAGATAAATATTCTGAAGGGTAAGTTCAAAGGTCAAAATATTTGTTTTACTAGTATTTCTTATATTAACTGTTAGATTCTCACTAGACTTACCATGTATATTTATAATTCTTAGGCCAAGGTCATACAAGAAACTATACAATTCCATATGAAAGGTCAAGATCACAGCTCAAGGTCAAATAAAAGGTCAATATGCTAATTTCTATATTTATCATGCAAACTTCACAATTTGGTGATATAGTTGCACTTTAAATGATAAGGAAAATAATAAATGTTGAGACATAATATATCATGAAGGTCAATTTGAAAGTCAAAGGTCAAGGTCAACTATTCTATAGTTATATATGAAACTAACATGAGTTTTAATGAAATTAGTCATGCTTATTTGATTTTCCTGGGTAATGTCAATGAAAACAAAAATTTACTCTTTAATAAAGGTCAAGGACACAGGTCAAGGTGAAAGGTCAACTTATACTATTTATTTATAGTCTTTATTCAAATGTCTTCATATTCACTATACAAGTTACTGGTAACCTTGATATCATATTGCACACATTTTAGATAAATATTCTAAAGGGTAAGGTCAAAGCTCAAGGTCAAAGGTCAAATAGTGTTTTTTACTAGTATTTCTTATACTAACTGATATATTCTCACTAGGCTTACCATGTATATTCGGAATACCTAGGCCAAGGCCATACAATAAACTACAGTATTCAATTCCATATGAAAGGTCAAGGTCACAGGTCAAGGGCAAATGAAAGATCAATATGCTATTTTCTTTACTTTTCATGCAAACTTCAAAAAATTTGGTGAGATAGTTGCACTCCAAGTGAAAAGGAAAATAATAAATGTTGAGACATATAAAGGTCAGAGATCAAGGTCAACTATTCTATTAATATATATGAAATTAACTGATGGGTTTTAATGAAATTAGGCATGCTTATTTGATTTTCATGGGCAATGTCAATGCAAACAAAACTGTATTCTTACATAAAGGTCAAGGTCACAGGTCAAGGTCAGAGGTCAACTTTTATTATTTATTAAAAAAGATTACTCACATTTTAGAAAAACTGGCTGTGTTATGGCTTATTACTTAAATATAATATATATATATATATATCAAATTTCACATAAATATTGTAATAGTTAAGGTCAGAGGTCAAGGTCAAAACAAGAGTATTGTGGGGGATAATATGGCCAAAGGTTATCTCTTATCACACCAATCGAAATATAAAATTAATCAACATAAATAAAAATAAGAGGTAGATGTGCTGGAAAGTGTGAAAAGGAACAACTTGAGATGGTTCGGCCATATGGAACGTATGGAAAGCGAGAGAATGACTAAGAGGGTGTACGAGAGCGAGGTGGAGGGACAGAGGGGGAGAGGTAGACCGAATATGAGGTGGAAGGATGGAGTGAGGAACTACATGAATGAAGGCGGTGCTGGTTGGGGGGAGGGGCGTCGACTGACTGGGGACAGAGGTGCATGGGGGCGGTTCGTTCGTGGCCACCCCTTCGGGGATCACGGCGTCAGGCAATAGATAGATAGATAGAAATAAAAATAAAGTCTGAGATCGCCTACCTTATGGTATGAACTATGGTAGCCTATCTCTCAGGATGCCCTAACTAAACATTGTATAAATGGCCATATATATCAATGACTTAGCTATAACTAGGGTCCTGGTTTAGTTCAGAGGATTCCGGCTTCGGTAGATAAGGGTTATAGGTCAGGACTCCGGGCCGGGCGTGGGAATTGTGGTGGAGGAGATCATGGGACACTTCTCTACCGTTCAGATGTTTACTAGCGTCTGATCGGAACTTCAATTTTCGACTCTTAAATAAACTATATATTAATTCGTTACCAAGGGTTCATCCCCTCTTCACGAAATCATATAAATAATTATCAGCATTTAAATTATATAATTATAAAGGTAAAAATCGTTTCACAACGATTTAGTGAACATAATATCAAGATATTAACGTCCCTAAAGCAAACGGTGGATCGCGTATGCGGTCGCGGGAATATTTAAACTGATCCTCTTTACAGTTCTTCTAAACTTATTTCTAAAAGGTTTTATAACTAAATTAACTTGATCAAGGTAATCTTATACAGTACTAAATTACCTAACATTAATTAATCTCTACAATATATACAATCACCGGGTTCTGGTAGGAAATTGTTCACTCTAGTGAGGTTACCCTATCGGAAGGTTGTTGCCAACATTCCCCAGATACCGGTGTAGTCAATTTATTTCTCACAGTATTTGTCATTTTACCTAAACTCCTCCTAGACTGTTTAATGTATTGTCATTAAATTATACAGGCAAATTCAGTTGGTCAATGCAACGACCATCCAAATATATGTATTTTATTTTTAGTCAAAGGTCAAGGTCACTGTATATGTTCACTATTTGTAATCAATAAGTTTTTTAATCTAATTACACTATATTCATAATGCTAGTTAATACAAACATTGCTGTTAACCCTCTCCGACATATGACGCAATTTTGAGCCTATTGGGGATACTTTAAAGTCTTTGTTACCCTCAGGGGTATTTAGAAACCTTTAGTTTAGTTACTTCAACCTATGCAGTTGTCTTTGAGTAAGTTGTGGGCAGAAAACGAATTTTGGAGAGGTAATTATAAGGGTGAGAGAACTCTATTTCTTATTGCTAATCTGGCAACCTCTGCGTCATATGAGTCTGAAGGAGTTAAGCTAACTAAATCCTTGATAAGATATTCTAAGGTCAAAGTTCAAGGTCAAAGGTCAAGGTTGAAGGTCGAAATATGATTTTTAATTGTATTTCCTATTTAATATAAGATTTTCATTAGGCATATCATGCATATTCGGAATGCAATTCCATTTGATAGGTCAAGGTCACAGATCAACGTCATGTAAGGTCAATATGCTCATTTCTGTACTATTCATGTAAACTTCACAAAATTCGTTGAGACAGTTGTGCTTTAAGGGAAAATTAAGATTTTACATTTTCGACATCATGAAGGTCAAGATGAAGGTCAAAGATCAAGGTCAACTATTCCTTTAGTACTTCTTAAATCAACTGATGATCTTTGATGAAATTTGACACACTTATTTGATTTTCTAGGGTTACATCAAATCAGATTTTTACCCTGAATTGTGTTGTGGAGAAGTATCTGGAGAAGAAACAAAAGGTGTATGTTGCCTTTATGGACTTGGAGAAGGCCTATGACAGAGTGGATAGAGAAGGTTTGTGGAAAGTACTTAGAATATACGGAGTAGAGGGCAAGTTGCTGAAAGCAGTGAAGAGCATGTATGAGGGTGCAAAGGCGGCAGTACGTGTGGAGAGTGAGCAGAGCGAGTTCTTTGACCTGAATGTTGGTTTGAAACAGGGGTGTGTGATGTCCCCGTGGTTGTTTACTGTATATATGGATGGAGTTATGAAAGAAATACTATCAAGAGCAGTGGATGTTGGTGTATCGCTGAAAAGGGAGGGAATTGAGTGGAAGCTACCTATACTGCTGTTTGCGGATGATACAGTTCTGATGAGTGATAATGAATGGGAGTTGCAGGGTCTGGTAAATGAGTTTGGAACAGTGTGCGAAAAACGGAATTTGAAGGTAAATACGGGGAAGAGCAAGGTTATGGTCTTCGAAAGGGGTGAAGTCACAGAGTGTGAGGTGAAGCTGAACGGTCAGGCTATGGAGATCGTCAACTCTTTTAAGTATCTGGGCAGTGTGTTGAGTAAAGATGGGACTATGGATGAAGAGGTGCGGGAGAGGGTACAACAGGGGAAGAGGGTTGTAGGAACGCTAAAAGCAGTAACAAGAAATAGGGTGGTCAGTATGGAAGTGAAGAAGTCCTTGCATGACAGTGTGGTAATCCCGACACTGACTTACGGAAGCGAAGCATGGACGTTGGTTGAGAGACTCAGACCAAGAGTGAGAGCAGTGGAAATGAATTACTTAAGGAGTGCGTGCGGAATTACATGGAGGGATAGACAGACTAATGAGGAAGTAAGAAGGAGGTGTGGTGTGGAGGTAGATGTGCTGGAAAGTGTGAAAAGGAACAACTTGAGATGGTTCGGCCATATGGAACGTATGGAAAGCGAGAGAATGACTAAGAGGGTGTACGAGAGCGAGGTGGAGGGACAGAGGGGGAGAGGTAGACCGAATATGAGGTGGAAGGATGGAGTGAGGAACTACATGAATGAAGGCGGTGCTGGTTGGGGGGAGGGGCGTCGACTGACTGGGGACAGAGGTGCATGGGGGCGGTTCGTTCGTGGCCACCCCTTCGGGGATCACGGCGTCAGGCAATAGATAGATAGATAGACATCAAAGCAAACAAAAATATAATCCTACATAAAGGTCAAGGTCACAGGCCAAGGTCATAAGTTAACCTTCGTCATGAAAAAAATACTCAATTTTCGATAAGCTGACGACTGTTAGTTGCATTTTACTTAAATAACATATATTTCAATTATACTGTATATATTATTATAATACTTGAGGTTAAATGCCAAGGTTAAAGAACAGAAGAAGAGTGTTAATAATTGTCTTTAAACTTTTCCTAGACTGTTTAACCCTTTGTGTACCGGTGACGTCTTTGTTATTGTATTCTAGCCATTATTAGACGATTTTGTGGAGGTTATGAAGGATCTGTGGTAGTAAAAAGGGTTAACCCGGGAGCTGCGGGGAGACTCTAAAGAGTTCCCCCGGCGGACTGCGGGAAGACTCTCTGGAGTAACGCTTTTGAACGCGTACCAAAACCGCGCGTAAATAGTCAGACGGCTGAAAATTGGTGTGGATATAGTACTACGTGTCAACTCTCGATACCACCCCGCGAAACGCTCTCCCCGCACTCGAGCAAGCACCACCGCGCCAGTAACCAAGCACTAGTCATGGAGCCCACACGTCCCTCACGCTCGCTCCCTGATGACACCACCAGCCCTCCTTCTGGTGGTGTTAGCCGCCGTGGAAGGCAGAGGGTGGCTGCCAAAGACCCTAGCTACCTGTACGACACGCCCTACAGCTCGGAGGACGAAACACCAGCACCCAAAGCACGGAAAACACGTGCAAGCAGGGCAATTGCACAGAGGTCATTGATCTTTCGTGACACTGCCACCACGACCCAGGCCACTGCAACAACCACTACCACCAGCACTACCATCACTGCCACCCCTGCCACCCCTGCCACCGGTACCAGCGACGCAGGAGGTCGCCCTAGGGCTGCAGAACCTGCGGGGGCAGGAAAAATTAAAGGCACGGGCGTAGGGAAAAGATCCCGTACGCCAGCCACAGTGCCCCTACCACCACCACCACCACCAGCCGCCGCCCCTGGCCCGGCTGCCGCCGCCGCCCCTGGCCCGACTGCCGCTGCCGCCCCTGCTGCCCCTGCCAGCGACGCAGGAGGCCGCCCTAGGGCTGCAAAACCTGCGGGGGCAGGAAAAATTAAAGGCACGGGCGTAGGGAAAAGATCCCGTACGCCAGCCACAGTGCCCCTACCACCACCACCACCACCACCAGCCGCCGCCCCTGGCCCGGCTGCCGCCGCCGCCCCTGGCCCAACTGCCGCTGCCGCCCCTGCTGCCCCTGCCAGCGACGCAGGAGGCCGCCCTAGGGCTGCAAAACCTGCGGGGGCAGGAAAAATTAAAGGCACGGGCGTAGGGAAAAGATCCCGTACGCCAGCCACAGTGCCCCGACCACCACCACCACCACCAGCCGCCGCCCCTGGCCCGGCTGCCGCTGCCGCCCCTGCTGCCCCTGCCGCCCCTGCTGCCCCTGCCGCCCCTGCCCAAGGAACAGAGAGAAGGGCGACAGGCACCACCATCATCTTCCCATCAAGGCCACGCACCACTGCTGCCCCTGCCGCCGCCTCGGCCGCCGCCTCTGCCGCCGCCCCTACCGCCGCCCCTGCTGTCCCTGTCCATCAGACACCCTCGCGTGGCAAAATTACCCGGAAAACTCTTACACCATCCAAATATGCCGCCATGCTGTTTGATGGTGATTTACAGGACATTGGCAGTCAAGGTTTTGACGACGAAGACCAAGCACGGGACCAAGGGTGGGGGGATTTGGGAGTGGACAGTGGGAGTGAGTCGGACGTCGGCGACGAAAACGAGGAAGGTTATCGTCTGACCAGTGAAGAGGAGGGTGATGATGATAATGTGCTGTATCGCGACCATGGAAGCGATATTTCAGACAATGAAGCAGACGCAGACGACATTCCGATCCCTGGCTTGCCTACGTTCGATTGGTCTGACGGGGTCAATTTTGTACCTGACGTGCCCCAGTTCAATCCTGGGTCGTCAGGTACAACTGACGACTGGCCCTGTGACGAGCACGCGAACGAAAGCGATTTCTTCCTCGCTTTTTTCGATTTTGAGGTAATGACGTTCATCGTTGCCCAAACAAACGCCTACTACAGGTGGGTGTTTGGTCGATTGGACGTCCTTTCTCCAAAAGCGAGAATACGAGGCTGGGTGGATACGACTGTTGAAGAATTTATGACGTTCTTTGCCTTGTTGTTCCTCATGCCTCTGATCAAGAAGCATGTGTTGCAACACTACTGGAAGCACGACCCTCTCATCGCAACCCCAACTTTCAATAAGTTCATGACTCGTGACAGATTTTTGTTGCTGCTAAGATTTATGCACTTTGCAGACAACGAAAATCCTAACAGGATTGACAGGATATGGAAAGTTCGGACTGTGTTCACCATGTTGTTGGAGAGGTATAGGAAATACTTTTACCCCTTCCTCAATTTGGTGATTGACGAGTCGCTCGTGCTCTTCAAAGGACGTCTTGTGTTCAAACAGTATATCCCCTTGAAAAGGCATAGGTTCGGAATCAAGCTCTTCGTTTTGTGTGACTGCGAAACTGGAATAGTGCTTGACATGATCGTGTATACAGGCACTGACATTGACATCCCGAAAGCCGCTGCCAATGACCCCATGGGCATGTCAGGTGCCATCGTCAGGAAAATGTTGGCACCTTACCTGGGCAAAGGCCACATCATCTACACTGACAACTGGTATACTTCTCCTGCTCTCTGCCAGTTTCTTCATGACAACCAAACGGGGTCATGTGGGACTGTCAGAAAGACAAGAAAGTTTATGCCCAAGTTCACAGGTGATGTCATTCCTCTGTCAGATGCCTCCTCCAGTGACACACCTTCAGAAGACGACCTGGCCCAGGAACACCGCGAGAGGCATGTTCGAAGAAGGCGACGAAAGGGGCTGAAGTACAAGCAGCTCGAAAAGTGTGGGAAAGTGATAGCCCTGAAGTGGAAGGACAAGCGAGACGTCCACCTGCTTTCCACCGTCCACACAGGTGCCCAAGTGGATTCTGGCAAAATCCACTACAGAACCAGGAAGACCATCTACAAGCCCGACATGGTAGTGGACTACACAAAGAACATGCGCCTGGTGGACAAGTCTGACTGTCAGCTGTCAGGCGTTGAGTGTCTGAGGAAGACTGTGAAGTGGTATCACAAGCTCTTCCTCCACCTAGTTGATATCACGATGCTCAACGCTTACAACTTGTGGTTGGTAAAGAAGGATATGTCCCCAAACCAGAAGCTGAAATTCCGGGAGTTCGTGTACAACGTCTCATACCAACTCCTGGAGAAGTATGGCACCACCACTCACAGACGTACGGCATGGCGTGGGGATCACGTTCCTGACCGAGTGCAGGTGGGTGTCCAAAGACACTACCTGATCGGCACCGAGGTGATTGGCACTCGTCACAGGCAGGTGCAGTGCGTCGTCTGCAGCTCCAGTGTCAGGAAACCCCATGTCCCAAAAAGAGTCACCTCAATGTGCGCAGAGTGCAAAGTTGCACTCTGCATGGGCGAGTGCTTCAGGGACTACCACACCTTCAAAAATTTTTGAGTGTCGCCCTGCCCCGCCCTGCCCTGCACTGCCCTGCACTGCCCTGCCCTGGACTCGCCCCCTGCTCAGCCCTGGACTCGCCCCCTGCTCAGCCCTGCCCTGGACTCGCCCCCTGCTCAGCCCTGCCCTGGACTCGCCCCCTGCTCAGCCCTGCCCTGGACTCGCCCCCTGCTCAGCCCTGCCCTGGACTCGCCCCCTGCTCAGCCCTGTCCTGGACTCGCGCCCTACCTTACCTGACCTGACCTAATTGATCACGCTACCTCATAATGTAACATATATATTATATAATGTATAAGTTCCAAAGATGTCCCTGTGATATAGCTTTTACATTATATAATTGTATGTTTCATTATTTAGTTTATAAGTTTCAAATATCTACATGTTATATGCCTTATTTTTTTATTATATCAATATATATGTTTGTTATTAGTCAAAGTCATGTGTATATAATTATTTTATTACCTCAAATGAATTGTACAAAAATATATATGTTTCAACAAATCCTGTCAAACCTACTAAGATAATAAAAAAAAAACAATAATAAAAAAAAAAACACAAGGTCATGTCATTGTATTCTTACAATATGATATATTCTATGAATATTTCATATTTATTGAATACAATGGCATGATCTTGTAAAAAAAAAAATTTATCAAAAATGTTCTAGACAATATAAAACCTTCCCCATAACCCCCTCCTGGATTCGATCCCACAACCCTAGCACACTTTCAGTTTACCAGTCCGCGACCTTACCAACCATGCCACAGGAGCTCATACCAAATATCACTCAAAACTTGGTGTCTACAATCGAAATGACAATATACAAAAAAAAATGAATTATCCCACCAATTTACGTTTGTAAATTGATGGGATTATCAATTATTTCATGCCAAGGTTTATGAAAGTTTGTCTCTGTCAAGAATTAGTAATTATATAACTTTATTCTGTCCAAAATTGCCAAAACATTCAGCAAAATTGCCCCTCTCAGTGCGACTCCACTCATTTTCACACGGTCAAGCGGTGACCCTTGTCGCTCCCTAGCTACACCAGCCACAGCAGCTCTGTCTTGGAAAAAAATTTGTATAAATACAATAATGGATAAAATACTCTTCACAAATACATTTGTATTGTATAATATTGTAAATCAAAAAGAATAATAACTGTGTGGGTGTCGTAAATTGCTCAACCAGCTTTCTTATGTCTCGCCTACGCGCGTATATTGGATTATACATAGTCATGACTGTCATACAAATAATTGCAGTAGGTCTCGAATGTACATTTAGATTGCATATTACTTGGAAATAAATAAGTAAACGTTTCTCTGGTGGCAATCTACCCTTTCGCAAGTGTAAGGAGACACCATTCTATATTTAGCCCTTTATCGCAAAAGGCAATCTGCACGTGTTTACTGACCACCGTCGCTGGTGCTCTATAATATAGTAGTTTATTGACAGTCAATGGCCTACATGTTTCTGTGGTACTTCACATGTGTCTAAAATGCAATGTCTGCTTGCATAAAAATGCAATTCTGAAGTCCATTTATACGTACAACATACGCATGTCTCAGTTTCTATCTATCTCTCTCTCTCTCTCTCTCCATTCCTGACTCATGTTATTGTAAAACTCTTGGTGGCAAGAAACACCAGACACCTGGAAGACAAGGTTCAAAATCCCAAGCATCCATACGCCTCGAGCGCCTTCACACTTGTCACACAGCTGGTTATCTATCTACAGATCTGCCTGCCTTTCCTCCCTTGACGACTCACTCACTCCCTCCCTCCCTGCACCCCTGCATGCCTCCCTCCCTCCCTCCCACACACCCACCCCCAACCAACCCTTTCAGGCTTCCGTGTGCTAGAAACACATTCACAATTTGCGTAAATATCGCATCAATTGATCTATATGCGGTATATTCCTTGTTATATGGGACGCCTACATACGTACACGTCTTTATTATAGCATGACAGTGCTCTAAATACAAGATTTACGTGATATGTATGGCGTAACACACCCTCTCCCCCTTTCATTCCCAGCACAGCTCACTCACACCTTGGTTCACGCATAGAAACTCTTTGATAATGTGCGTAAATATCGCATAAATTGGTCAATATGCGGTATATATTTTGATATATGACACGTATACATACGTACAAGTCTGTATTATAGCATGACAGTGCTCTACGTACAAGATATACGTGATATGTATGGCGTAAACCACACTCTCAGCTCATAAATTACCGCCAAACCTCCAACACATGTCATTCCCGCCTAAAAATTCTCTTATAATTCCCTTATATATTGCAATTTTTGGTCACTATGAGGCATATTCATTGCTATATGGGTGGCCTACACACGTATACATACTCTACATAGCCTAAAAGGGCTCAAAAATGGACATATACGTGATAATACGCGGTAACCCACCCCCTCCTCCCTCTCCTTCTATCCCCTGCGCGCGTAAATATTCGGCAGGAAAATCTCGCCGCTCGATGACAATCTAGCCGCGCGGTGCCATTCGCTCCACATTTTTCAACTACGGACCGTTCCCCCACCCCCCCAGACATTTTTTGGGGGGTCAAATTTATATGGGCCGATGCCCGCAAACATTCCCTACACGATGAGGTACTTTTTATCGAAATTTGCAATAGGTCCCCAAATCATCATACGTGCGCACAGTCTTACCCTGTAGAAAACCCCCTGTGCGCCGCGGAGAGGTTAATTAAGATAGTTGAAAGCCTGCTGATTTTATGGAGGCCCTTCATGAACTAAATAAAATCGTCTTAATATCCAGTATGAAATGAAACCGACAGAACTGTACTGAACAGGTTACGTATCATCACCAAATTTTGCTGGCAAATTCGGTTGGTCAATGCAACGATCGTCCACATTTTGTGTTTTTGTTATTCAAAGGTCAATAGGTGAATGGCGAAGGTCTCAGATTATGGTCACTTTTTTTTTTATTATATATATTTAAATTTAAATTACACCATATTCAAAATGCTACAAAATAGTGTTACACTGATCTTATTATAGATAAATATTCCAATGGTTAGGATTCAATGTGATCATATATTTAATTATATATATATACCGGTATATATACTCCCAGGCGGACATGAACCACCAACAGTCAGGACCAGTGTCCATGCTCTAATCCACTGCGCACAAGTATCCTCTATCACGCTGTGGTATAGTGGATTAATTAAAGTATGGACACTTGTTCTGACTGTCGGTGGTTCAAGTCCGACTGTGAGTATAAAACATGTAGTAGCTTATGAGTATTTGCGATATATATATATATATATGTGTATCGCAAATACACATAAGCTACTACATGTTTTTATACTCACAGCCAGACTTGAACCACCGACAGTCAGAACAAGTGCCCATACTTTAATCCACTATACCACGGCGTGATGGAGGATACTTGTGTGCAGTAGATTAGAGCATGGACACTCGTCCTGACTGTTGGTGGTTCATGTCCGCCTGGGAATATATATATATATATATATATATATATATATATATAATTTCATTTATGATCACATTGAATCTTTTTTTGATAATGCGAAAACTGCACATCTACTTTATTATTAAGCGTTTCTCATCGGTATCGGCAATTATACTGGCACTTGATTGCTATATTTGGTTATAATCATATATAATCTAAATTTAGAAGTTTATAGACCATATTCGTTGCAAAAACAAAATGCTGAAAAAATTGCTCCGGTGAAGGGGAGATACAGTAGGTCGCTTTTCTAGACCCCTTCTCCCTCATGCTTAGCCCCGTTTGTTTTGAGATTATAAGACGTTCGTCCTATTAGTTTGGGGATTCTAAGACCTTTCACCCCATTTTTTTGTCAGTATTAGGACCTTTCGTGCCATTTAGGTGTCGATCTTTTCCTGGTGAGCGATAGCGAGCCTTTAATTTTAGGAGGAATCGGCCTTAGGCAGATACATTATTGTACCGAAAAGTGTACAAATTTATCTTGAAGGGGGGTCTAGGTGATATTTTTTTAAGCTTGATGGAGGTCTAGCGAGGAAACTAAATAAACAATAACTAAATCAATATAAACCCATCCCCTTAAGAGGAGAGTGATAGGCTGCATATTGACAACACCTTTGGAGGAGGGTTCTAGTTTGGATGTGTTCAGTTACCAAGGAGATACATATATATATATATATATATATATATATATATATATATATTATATACTGTATATATTGAGTATTGTTCACATGTGTGGGGAGGTTCCTCTCACACCGCTCTCCTAGACAAAGTTGAAAGGAAGGCCTTTCGTATCATTAACTCCCGTCCACTCACCAACTCTCTGCAATCTCTGTCTCTCCGTCGCAATGTTGCATCTCTCTCGCTATTCTATCGCTACTATAAAAAAGTAGGTGTGCAGTTTTCGCATTACCAAATAAAAATAAAATAAAAATGCATACACAACTCTGCGGCCTATAATTCTGCAAGTAGTATTGAATATCTTAGGTAAAATAGGTTTATATACAGTATATATATATATATATATATATATTTCTATATATATACATATATATATATATATATATATATATATATATATATATATATATATATATATATATATATCTTAATAAATAAAGGTCAATGTCTGTCTGTCAGTTACCTGACCTACCCGACCTTTGTTACTAAACTCCTCCCACAGTTTTGGTGCCAGGTGGGAGTGTGGGGCACCGTTGGAAAGCCCAGGCTTTGGAGATGATTTTAGGCGAGTTTAGTGGAAATCAGAGACACTTTTGTTTAATAAATTTTTCGGCAGAACTTATGTAGTATACGGGAGCGAAAATAATGCGAAAAAAAATTGCCGTTTGGGGCAGAAGGAGGCCTCCGATCGAAAATGTGTATGGAACGAAGGTTGTTCGCAGCCTCCCAAAATAGGGGTACGGATGAAGTCAGATCCAAAATCATAGGTCATTTAGCGGCCGAAATCGAGGTCGCCATTTAATGAGGCACAGGGAGGTCGAGGCCGGTGATTATGGTAGTAGTAGTATTGTGATGATTGTGGTAGTAGTGACTGATGATGGTGATTATGGTAGTAGTAGTGGTGGTAGTAGTGATGGTGATTATGGTAATTACCCGGGCAACGCCGGGTACCCCTGCTAGTATATATATATATATATATATATATATATATATATATATATATAAATATCGGTATATATACTGTATATACAGGGTGTTTCATAAATACCTTTCATAAATTTCAGAATGAATAGACCTAGCAATAATAAATATACTTTACTATGTGACGGTTTTGGAAAATCCTCATATTTACCGGGATATTACACATTTTAGTTTAAATAAGAAAGTCTAGGAGATGAACACAATCAGTAGATTACCATCACCTCAATTACTTTATTTTGTCATAAATGTTTGAACATCAATGTATTTTACAGTATTTACAATAGGTGCTCGATCAATTTGCTTCATGGGTTCGAATACTGTATGAATGAAGCTTCACAAATTGAAGGTAATGTGAGAAGGTGAGAGAAAGAAGGATGTACTGGCAGTCTTAAGTAAGTACCAGACATGGAGCCATACACCTCTGCTGAGTACACAGACATGTTACTTACTTTAGGTGCAGCTGAAGCAGTAAGGATGTACGGTGAACAATATCCCAACCGGAGGCAACCATCTCGGCCTACTTTCCTCAGCGTAGAAAGACGACTACGGGAATATGGCTCACTGAATCCACGTACAGTAGACAGAGGAAGGCCTCATGATGAGCAACTACTCGATGCAGAAGAGGATATCCTTGATGCCATCGCAGATGATCCATCTACAAGCACACGTCGACTTGGTGCACGATTTGGTGTGGCTCATGCATCAGTATGGACGATTGTAAACAGACATGGCCTGTACCCATATCATCACCAGCCCATCCATGCTCTGACTGAACGTGATTATCACCAACGAGTGGATTTCTGTCGGTGGCTCCTTACTCAAGAGAGGGAGAACAACGGTTTTATTGCAGAGGTTTTGTTTAGTGATGAGGCAAATTTCACAAGAAATGGCATGTTGAACCTACATAATACACATACATGGGGAGCAGAAAATCCACATGCAACAACAACGAGGGGACATCAGGAACGCTTTTCGATTAATGTTTGGGCCGGTATTCTTGGTGACCATGTAATCGGACCTTTTATGTTACCACAACGACTTACAGGCAATGTGTACACCAGATTTCTTCAGGATGACTTACCCATACTACTTGAAGATGTACCTCTCAGAACATGTAGACAAATGTGGTTCATGCAGGATGGGGCTCCAGCTCACTTTGCACGAGGTACGAGGGATTTCCTTAATGTTGTGTACCCTGATAAGTGGATAGGCCGTGGTGGTCCCATCGCCTGGCCACCTAGATCACCGGACCAAACTCCACTTGACTTTTATCTTTGGGGACACTTGAAGAGCAGGGTGTATGCTATACAAATCAACACCCGTCAGCAACTGTGGCAACGAGTTCAAGAGGCATGCAGAGAAGTAAGAAACACACCAGAGATATTTGAAAGAGTGCGACAGTCTCTTATGCGCCGAGCCCAAGCCTGTATCAACGAGGGTGGGAGCAACTATTGTAAAATAATACTGTAAAATACATTGATGTTCAAACATTTATGACAAAATAAAGTAATTGAGGTGATGGTAATCTACTGATCGTTTTCATCCCCTAGACTTTCCTATTTAAACTAAAATGTGTAATATCCGGTAAATTATTATGTTCTATCCAACAACCAACTCTACTCCTAAAATCGATTAATGAAATATTACAAACACATGTGGCAGTCCGTGGATTCGAACCCAGGACGCTCACACCGAATATCAACACCTTATGCATTGCACCACGAAGGCAGTATGAGAAATTTCCAAAACCGTCACATAGTAAAGTATATTTATTATTGCTAGGTCTATTCATTCTGAAATTTGTGAAAGGTATTTATGAAACACCCTGTATATACACTATATATATATATATATATATATATATATATATATATATATATATATATATATATATATATATATATATATATATATATATATATATATATATACACTATACAGTATATATAAAATATATATAAGAAAGAAATAGTGACCATAATCTGTGACCTTTACCATTCACCTTGACCTTTGAATAACAAAAACACAAAATTTGGACAATCTTTGCATTGACCAACCAAATTTGCAAGCAAAATTTGGTGACGATACATAACCCGTTCAGTACAGTTCTGTCTGTCGGTTTCATTTCATACTAAGACAATGTTATTAAGTTTATGAAGGGCCTCCATAAAATTTGCAGGCTTTCAACTATCTTAACCCTTTTTACTACCACAGATCCTTCATAAGCTTCACAAAATCGTCTAATTATAGCTAGAATACAATAAAAAAGGCGTCACCGGTACACAAAGGGTTTAAAGACAATTATCAACACTCTTCTTTTGTTCTTTGACCTTGTCCTTTAACCTTAAGTATTATAATATATATATATATATATATATATATATATATATATATATATATATATACTGTATATGATTGAAATATATGTTATTTAAGTAAAATGGAACTAACAGTCATCAGCTTATCGAAAATTGAGTTTTTTATGATGAAGTTTAACTTATGACCTTGGCTTGTGACCTTGACCTCTATGTAGGATTATATTTTTGTTTGCTTTGATGTAACCCTAGAAAATCAAATAAGTGTCAAATTTCATTAAAGATCAATAGTTAGTTTCAGAGGTATTAAAGGAATAGTTGACCTTGACCTTTGACCTTCATCTTGACCTTCATGACGTCTGAAAATTTAACATTTTAATTTTCCCTTAATGCACAACTGTCTCAACAAATTTTGTGAAGTTTACATGAATAGTAAAGAAACTAGCATAATGACCTTATATATGACGTTGACCTGTGAACTTGACCTATCAAATGGAATTATGTTTATTCTTGTATGACCTTGCTCTAGGCATTCCGAATATGCATGATATGCCTAATGAGAATCTGACATTAAATAAGAAATACTAGTAAAAATCATATATCGATCTTTAACCTTGACCTTTGACCTAGAATGTCTTATCAAGGATTTAGTTAGCTTAACAGCATTGTTCGTATTAACTAACATTTTGAATATGGTGTAGCCTAATTTGTATACAAACTTATTGATTACAAATAGTGATCATTTACTGTGACCTTGACCTTTGACCTTTGATAACAGTAAATTATATATATTTGGATAATCGTCACATTGACCAACTGAATTTGCCTGTATAATGTTATGACAATACATTAAACAGTCAAGGAGGAGTTTAGGGAAAATGACAAATAATCTTATTTTGACTTTGCCCTCTGACCTTAATTATTAAAATATTTATGTGAAATTTGATATATATTATGCTATATTTAAGTAAAAAGCCATAACACAGCCAGTTTTCTAAAATGAGAGTAATCTTTTTTAATAAATAATAAAAGTTGACCTTTGACCTTGACCAGTGACCTATATGTAAGAGTACGTTTTTGTTTGCATTGACATTGCCCATGAAAATCAAATAAGCATACCTAATTTCATTAAAACACACCAGTTAGTTTCATATATATTAATAGAATAGTTGACCTTGACCTATGACCTTTATCTTGACCTTTATATGTCTCAACATTTATTGTTTTCCTTTTCACTTAAAGTGCAGCTATCTCACCAAATGTTGTGAAGTTTGCATGAAAAATAAAGAAAATAGCATATTGACCTTTTATTTTACCTTGACCTGTGACCTTGACCTTTCATAAGGAATAGAATAGTTTATTGTGTGACCTTGGCCTAGGTATTCCGAATATACATGATAAGCCTAGTGAGAATCTAACAGTTAGTATAAGAAATACTAGTACAAATACTATTTTGACCTTTGACCTTGATTTTTGACCTTACCCTTTAGAATATGTATCTACAATTTGTGCAATACGATATCAATGTTACCAGTAACTTGTAAATTGAAAATGAAGACATTTGAATAATAAATTGAACAAAACCCAGCTCAACAAAATAAAATCAGAAGTGGAAACCCTGGGGAACCCAACACCAAATATTATATGGCTAGGAGACTTTAACCTACCAAACATTAAATGGAGACAACTAGAAAACCAGTTAGTGGCAAATAACACCAGAGAAGCAAATACTAATACGAGAGAGCTTTTTGAACTTTGTGATTGTTTTAGTCTTACCCAACATATTGCTGAACCCACACGGGAAAACAATATCTTAGACCTGGTCTTCACTAACAACGACTCTCTAGTACACAGCATTAACATATCGGACACAACATACTCAGATCATAAATTAATTGAGATCAAAACAACCTTAGAAAGTGTACAGACAACCTCAGAATCGAGAACAAAAACCGGCCCCTTCAGTAAATTTAACTTTAATAACAAAAACATTAGGTGGGAAGAGGTAAATCAAAAAATGGAGGAAATAGACTGGGAAGATTTAATGGATAACCTGACACCAGCAAAATGTCTAGTCTTAATAACAGAAACCATGACCCAAATCTGTAGCCACCATATACCTGCAAGACAAACAAAACGAAGAAGCATACAAGATCGGGAAAGGAGGAGGCTGTACAGAAGAAGAAAATTACTCACACAAAGACGCACACATCAAAATCTACAGGATAGGCAAAAGGTCGAAATAGATAGAGAAATTGTGGAAATTGAACAAAGGCTAAGAATATCATATGAACTACAACATATGGAAGAGGAGAGGAAAGCTATTGCAGGTATAAAGGAAAATTCCAAATACTTCTTTTCATACGCCAAACAAAAGGCTAAAACAACATCAAACATCGGCCCACTGAGCAAAGGGGACGGCTCTTTCACAGGGGACAAAAAGAAAATGAGCGAACTCTTAAGCAGGCAGTATGAAATGGCATTCAGTGAGCCTGATGAAACAAAAGTCATCAGAGACCAAAATATATTTTTCATGGAAACCTCCCGCACGGAAACCCCTCAGATGCTGGATATTGATTTCGGTCCAAAAGACATAGAAGAGGCCATTTCCAACATGCCATCCCACTCGGCACCAGGCCCGGACTCATGGAATTCGATCCTAATGAAAAAATGTAAGGAAAACCTCTCAAAACCCCTGGCTATAATGTGGAGAAGGAGTCTAGACACTGGTGACATACCAGATAGCTTGAAAAACGCAATAATTGCCCCACTGCATAAAGGAGGGAGTAAAGCACTACCAAAAAACTACCGCTTGGTAGCTCTAACCTCTCACATCATTAAAGTTTTCGAGCGAGTCCTGCGAAGCAAAATTTCAACATTCATGGAGGCAAATGAACTACACAACACCGGTCAACATGGGTTCAGAGTGGGAAGATCATGTCTCTCACAACTTTTGGAACACTATGACAAAATTCTTAAAGCGCTAGAAGAAAAGAAAAACGTGGATGTCATTTACACCGATTTTGCTAAGGCATTTGATAAATGTGACCATGGTATAATAGCCCACAAACTGAAAGCAAAAGGTATAACTGGGAAAATCGGACGGTGGATATACAATTTCCTCGTAAACCGAAAACAATCGGTAGCAGTAAACCAAGTCACTTCTGAGCCTTCGGATGTCAAAAGCTCAGTGCCCCAAGGAACAGTGCTAGCGCCCCTTCTGTTCCTCATACTAATTTGCGACATAGATACCAACACCAGACACAGTACGGTGTCGTCTTTTGCTGATGACACAAAATTAAGCAAGATAGTAAACACACAAGAGGACACGGGCCGACTGCAGGAAGACATGAATGTAGTGTTCCAGTGGACCAGGGAAAACAACATGCAATTCAATGAGGAAAAATTCCAATTAATACGGTACAGAGATAATAATGGTGTTAAAGAAATTAAAAATTACTTAACAGAATCTAACCACATAATAGAACGGAAAGACAGTGTGAAAGACCTTGGGGTATTAATGTCTGAAAATATGGGTTTCAAAGTACATAACCAGGTCAAAGTGGCGGCTGCGAAACGTCTAACGGGTTGTATTCTGCGTACTTTTAAAACACGCGGTGAATTGCCTATGATAACGCTCTTCAAATCTCTAGTGCTACCGCGGCTTGAATACTGTAGCGTATTAACATCCCCATACAAAGCAGGTGAAATAAATGATGTAGAGAGTGTACAAAGAAATTTCACTTCGCATATAAGTTCGATAAAACATCTACACTATTGGGAGCGTTTAAGAGCACTGAATCTGTACTCACTGGAACGTAGAAGAGAACGTTACCTAATAATATACACATGGAAAATCGCAGAGGGTTTAGTACCAAACCTACATACTCTGATAGTCATGAAATTCAGTGATAGGAGAGGCTGGGAATGCGAAATCCCCCGGATGAATAACAGGGGTGCTATGGGCTCTCTGCGAGAGGGCTGGTTATCACACAGAGGCCCACATCTCTTCAACAAACTCCCACGGCGAGTAAGAGACATGAGGGACATCTCGTTAGACAACTTCAAGAGAGCCCTAGATGTCGAACTGCAAAAAGTGCCAGACGAGCCCATCCTCGAAAGGGAGCGAGCTGTCGCTTCAAACAGTCTACTGCACCAAATCACCACCCACAACGAAGGGCGTCGCGCTCCTTGGTGCCGCTAGAGGAGCGGCGAACACATCCAAAGGTATCCAAAGGTAAGGTAACTAAAAATAAATAGTATAAATTGACCTTTCACCATGACCTGTGACCTTGACCTTTATGTAAGAGTAACAAAAAAAAATCATTGACATTGCCCAGGAATATCAAAATAAGCATAACTAATTTCATTAAAACCCATCAGTTAGTTTCATATATATTTATAGAATAGTTGACCTTGACCTTCATGATATGTGTCTCAAAATGTATTATTTTCCTTTTCATTTAAAGTGCAACTATGTCACCAAATTTTGTGAAGTTTGCATGAAAAGTAATGAAATTAGCATATTGACCTTTTATTTGACCTTGACCTGTGAACTTGACCTTTCATATGGAATTATATAGTTTCTTGTATGACCTTGTCCTAAGTATTCCGAATATACATGGAAAATTTAGTGAGAATCAAACAGTTAATATAATAATAATAATAATGCCTCCAGGCAGCCGCCCGTTCGGAGAGTGGCTTGTGGTTACACGCCATCCCCATCCCACCTTGGATGCTGAAGCGCTCCGGGTTGCCATCGCGCTCAGAGTGGGTGCGGCAGTTTGTCACCCACACACTTGCAAGTGTGGTGGGTGGATGGATGCTCAAGGTCACCATGCCTTGTCATGTAATTACAACGCAGGCCGCCTGCCAAGACACTCTGCACTAAATGATGTCATAAAACGGGCCCTGCAGAGTGCTAACTGTGCATCAATCCTCGAACCACATGGACTTCACAGAGAAGACGGCAAACGGCCAGATGGGATGACCACTTTCCCTTACAAGAATGGCCGGTGCCTCGTGTGGGATGCCACATGTGTTGACACTTTCTCCACAACCAACATCGCCAGAAACGCCGACGAAGCAGGTGAAGCCGCCCGGATAGCAGAAAATAAAAAGCGAGAAAATTATCAAGCCATCGCCAGAAATCATCAGTTCGAGCCCCTGGCATTCGAAACTTCAGGAGTCTTCGGCCCTACCACCCTTAAGATGGTGAATGAAATAGGCCGTAAAATCAGAGAAGTTTCAGAACCCCGGGAAACCCTCTGGCTCAAGCAAAGACTAGGGATGGCTATCCTCCGGGGCAATGCCACCAGCGTCATGAGCTCAGTTCGACAGGACTGGGTCATGCCACTGTGTGAGGCCTGGGCAGGAGTGGTGTATCCGTAGTCTTTCCACAGTAGGGTAAAACAAAACATAAACTTTATTTGTATGTAACATGTGTGATGCACATAAATAAAAGGGGATGTGTCGGATGGTTGAAAGCCACAGTTGCTCGCGCGTTTGGGGCTAGCAACACGTATTATGAAAAACATGCATCCTCCTTCATTCACTGTCCCCCCCTTCACTCACTCAACCCCACAATTTGCCGGAGGATAACAGGTTTTTCACAATACGTAGATGGAGGTCTTTTAAAAAATAAAATAAAATACTAGTAAAACAAATATTTTGACCTTTGACCTTGACCTTTGACCTTACCCTTCAGAATATTTATCTAAAATTTGGTCAATAAGATATCGAGGTTACTGGTAACTTGTATAGTGAAAATGAAGACATTTGAGTAAAAACTAAGACACACGAAATATTTACCTTATTTTTAACCTTGACCTTTGACCTTAACCTTTAAGTTAAATTAAACATTTCTTTTTGACTGACCTTCGCATTGACCAAATGAATATACCTGTGAAATTTGGTGAAAATCCATCGAACGGTCTAGGAGGAGTTACTGGCCGGACGACGGACGACGACGACGGACAAGCTGAATTGTGGTGCACAGTATACGGGCGGGACCTGTGTGTGCGATACCACTCTACTTCGCAGAGTTGATAATCAGTGTTCCTCAGAGCTTTTTCAGTGTATACCACCTCCTTTACGTAGGGCATGTGGTACCCGTCTTGCAACACAATCCCACCCCTATTATGTGCAACTCTCCAACCCAAGAGTGAAACGTTACTCTCAAACTTTCTTCTATTCAACAGTTGAGCTCTGGAACTCTCTCCCAGAATCAGTCTTTCCCTCTTCCTATGACTTAAATTGCTTCAAACTCTGTGTGTCCAGGCATTTTGGCTCGAACGTCCCTTGATGTTGGCCCTGTGTGACGCCTCCCGGCAGCTCGCTAGCGCTCGCCAGGATGGGGGGATGGGCTACAGTTGTCCTAGAATGATCTGCTTTCTTTTATTAGTGTCGTGTTGCCACAGACAGTCTAGAAATGGTCTTTGTTTTGGTCTGTGACCGCGCCTTATATTTTATATTCGCTATAATATAAATGTTGCTTGTGTGGGAGGCGAGCGAGAGAGGGTGAGGGGGTACACCTGGCAGCGGGGTGAGCTATCACGCGGCTCGCTTGGGCGCTGACGGCGTTGGCGGCCGGGTGGTCAACTAGTCCCTGCCCATCGCGGCCTCGTGTTTTTTACCAGCTCAGAGCTTGCCTGACACGCGTATCGTCTACATCCTTTGCAATTCTGTCCCCCATACTCGCCACTTTGCATACTATTTCTCTCTCTCAACTTCTCCTTTCTCATTCTCTAATCTTTATTAAACTCAACATCCCTTCTGGTTTCAGCATAGACGTTCACCGTTGACCAGTCGTATTGTACGCGAAGCTCTCAGAGATTTCCATGTATTAGGTTAACGAGGTATTATGCTTTATTGAGGGTTAGAGAGACGGACTTTTCCTTATGTGTCCTCTCTCGGGAAGGATGTAGACCGGTATATGTCTCCCTGGCAAGGTGTTGAGTGATTCTGCTTGGTTATCTAAAGCTAGACTAGGGGTAAGGTTACTGTGTCGTTGTCTCCGATGTGTGCAGTGTTAGCTAAGCCCTGCACGACATCGACAGGTACTGTGGGAGCCTAAGTTGTCTTCGGGTGGGTTTACTTTGCGAGCACAGCGCTGTGGTGTGAGAGGGCCATAGCCTATCCCTCACAACATAGTGCTGCCTCTTTGTGTTGACTTCTGAGGGATCGCCAGGATAGAACTAGGTACTAGAGACCTAGATTTATCAAGAGAGCATCCCCGTCATATAACGTAATCTTCATTATACCACCTTCGGACAACGTTAGACTACGAGCCGCATGCTCACCCATTGTTGCCCTGCCTTGATACCCCAGCTAGACTTTATTAACTGAGCAGACACTGGTTAGAGATAAGCCCCCATTATTATATGTATGCAACATTATTATTCACTGCACTTTTGAGCCGAGGTTGTTGTTGAGTTGCACAACCCGAGTAGACTGTTGCGTTGTGTCACGAAGCATTTCTTTAGTTGTCGAGCATTACTACTGTGACGCACCCAGTGCGTAGCAACGTAACCTGATTGTACTCCTTGGTACTCCACTGTACCGTCACGGACCGTGTACCATGCTGGCTGCTTATATTGAGTGTGACAACGTATAACTATGTTCTTTGTATCTCTGCAAAGGTCTCGTCATTTGCTAACCAGTGGTGGGTTTTGTTTTAAGCCATGTCGAGACCTTCCATTTAATATGTAGTATCAATAGAGAAGTTGATAGATGAGATGATAGGAATTCAGAGAGAGAGAGTGAGTTAGACTTCAGAGCGAGAGGGTAGCGGTGCGCCACGCTGCCGGGGGGGTGGTTGCCAGACGTATGGACCGGTTGGCAGCCCTGCGCTTATAGCTAGGTGCGACAGGGTTGGTAGTACATTGCCGCCTGCCTATGCTGTCTGGGCTGCCCATGTTGTCGTACAGCACATTGCCTGGAGGCTCGCTGTGTGCTCTATGACCAGGTTGCCTAGAACCTTTGAGATTCTAACATCCCTTGCCCTCTCTCCCAATTTCTCACGGTTGCACTCTTTCTCTCTGACGACATTACTCTCATTTCATTCTTCTCTCTATTTAAATGCATACCCTTCCCTTGAGGTCCTAAAGGAGTTTCAGCACTCACCTCTCGTATTACTCTTAGGACAAGCATATATTTACATGTATTAGATTTAAGGGGTTAATGTGAACAGCGATCTTCTTGATGAGGATAGTTGGTGAACGTTCTACATGTTCACGAGTTATATGCCCAGCTCATCATCCAATTTGTGACTAGACTAGTGCCATGTGTAAGAGCCCGACCATGCCCAGGAGTTGTCTGTAGAGGGGTGAGGACTTAGCCTTGATTTGCCTGCCGAGCCAGGAGCGAGTGTAGTACCAGAGACTACAGCTCGCTCGTAGTGCCGGTATAGTAGAGTAACGTAATTTATCTGTCCTTGTGTTCTCTGCAGTCTTTTCCTGGGTTCTCGCTTTCGGTGCTGGGACTCGTTGTTTCTGTGACTTGGCCTGCTAGCTAGAACACATGGGGATGATGAGTGGGTTATATCTTTATTTTACTATGCATTGCAGCTCTCTTTAAGTTTATGTATGTAACACTTTACAGTACACATTACTCACACACAAGACAACACTATTAATACTTTCATGTATCAATTAACTGCACTGTCGTTTTGCTGCTGTGTCCGGAGTTCTGTTGCGTAGGGCGCATACAGACTCAGAGGGGAGACAGAGTGAGAGAAGCGAAGTAGCCTATGCGGTAGTAGGCTACCGGCGCAGTACTGTTGCCTGCAACCTTTTAGTTATTCCAAGTATAGATTCATTCTTATAATAAGTGACTACTATTTATGTTCCTTCCATGTGTATTATTAGGTATCTACTGGATCATGAACATCTTGTATGCTACATGCTAGTGCATGTTAGTAGGGGACAGTTATTCTAGTGCACGCGCTTTCAAGTAGGCGTGTACATTTGTCATTTAGCATTTCACTGTCATACCTTTAGCCTGCTTCTATTCTACATTATTAGAGGCTTAATATTAACGTAATTTCTTTAGTAATAACGTAACCTATAAATGTCTGAGGGAGTTTAGCCTCATAGCCTACCCCTGTTGTACACTTTCGCCGAGTTAAGGTACCTCGTTACCATAGACGATAACTCTGTAGGGCGTTGGTGCTTTTGTTGTCTGGAGCATATAGTATTTGGGACTGGAATCGAGCGTGTCGTTGTCACATAAGCCATTTCTGTCCTACGATCAAGAATCCCGAATATGTATTGCCGATCCAGCCGTAACAAAATGGCGACCTTGCACAAGATTCAGTAGTATCCTATCACATGTTTTTTGGAGAACTATTCTATGCTACCTAGTAGAGCTGGCTAGAATTTTCTTGCATATTGGAGGAATTTTTATTGTGTCATTATTGTATTGGTGGACTTGCAGATTGTTTCGTTGGGGGTGTCTAGAGTAGAGTCATTCAAGCATCTTTAACATTTTGTGAGTCGAGACTGCAATTAGTAATAAGCACTTCTTTTTTTTTATGAACAGCAATTGTATAACCAGCACTATGTCTAATGACTCATCATTTACGGGGGAGGATAACACGGTACAGCCTAGTAACCAGCAAGTACAACAGATGTTTAGGGAGGGGAGTATTATAAGTGGAGAGAGGGATGCCCGGGCATTTTTGCAGACACCTTTGACCGAACAGCGCCTGCAGGCTATTGATTGTTACGGTCTTCGCTGTTTAGCCACGGTTTTGGGGCGGGACTGTCCTGACAGTTGGCCCAAGAAGAATTTGGTGGCATGTTTGTTGGGTGATGGCGATGGGGCGGTGGGTGGAGTGGGGTCTTGGGGGGTTCCCTCCAAGCCTCCATTCCACTCTACCCCTGAGCTGGGCCCTCAGCCAGCGAGTCTTAGCACGATGCAGCAGGAGGGTTCTCAAGGGCAAGCTGGCTTACCCGTAAACACGTCTCGGTGTGGATCCCCCATTTTGTGCTCTCCCCCCCCAGGCCTGTCTCCTGAGATGTTATTTCAGCTAGAACTAGCTAAGTTTAAGCTGCAGGAGACTCAGATACAACAGGCTAGTATAGAACGCATAGAGGTTGCTAGAATCCAAGCCAATCAGGATGCAACCAGGTACCAGGCTGAAATGGATGTCGAGAAGTCTAGAGTAGAGACCACGGGGCGTCATCTCGGTGGTGGGCACCGGGTTACAGACTCACTTTCGCATTTAATTAAGTTAGTACCCGCATTTGATGAGACAGCAGTGACTGAGTTTTTTGCTCGTTTCGAAAAGAAGTGTCGTGAGTATGACTGGCCGGAGGTTAAATGGGCAGCATTAGTTTCATCACGTCTAGTGGGTAAGGGGTTGAAAGCCTACGATGCACTGTCACTGGACGAGAGTGTAGTGTATGGACTGGTGAAGGAGGCTGTGCTCCGGGCCTACGAACTGCAACCCGAAACTTATAGATTGAAGTTCCGTGGCGTGAATAAGAAGAGCGAAGTCAGTTTTATGGAGCACGCACGGGACTTAACAGATGCAGGTAATAACTGGTTTCGGTCCGAGCACGCAGAGTCGGCTGAGGAAATTAAGCAACTTTTCTATCTGGAACAGTTTTACAAATGCACTGGAACCGATCTAACGCTGAACATTAAGGAAAAATGTCCCAAGACAGTAGAGGAGGCTGCCAAGATGGCAGACCTCAGATTATCATTGATTCGTGGTTGCGGTGCCGCTCAGAGGGCTGAGTCAGGGCAGAAGGGGCGCTATACCCCACCCACCAGAGTTTTCGATAATAACAAATCCTATGACACACATAACCACACTAAATGCATTGCACCTAATAACACCTACAAACACAAGCCTCTCCCGTTTACTAAAGGTCAGGCCCCTTCTTCGCCCGCACAAGGGAAGAAGCCCATTGGGGATGTGAAATGTTACAAATGTCAGAAGCTAGGCCATTATTCACGTGAGTGCCCTAGTAACACTCCCGCTAAGCCGGTGTCATTGGTTCACAGTATCGGTGTGTCTCTGAAGGCTGCAGCAACTGCCCGGGGTAGGTTGTCAGCAGCTGAGGCACACGCGGTAAAGAAGCGTACGGAAGGCTCGACACCTGTCCGGGACACTTTCTGTAGCCATCGGGGGCACGGGTTTGTGAGCTGGGGGAGTGAACTACGGAGGGTTGACTTGCTGAGGGATACGGGGGCTTCGCAAACTTTGTTGAGGAACTTCACAGGGAAACCGATAAATGCGGCCAGAGTTGTTGTGGTGCAGGGTATAAATGCTACGAGGTCATACCCACTTGTGAGGTTGGAGTTGAGAGTGGGAGAGGTGTGCAGGGAGCTGGATGTAGGGATCGTTGAGTGTTTGCCAGTTGAGGGCGTCGACCTTCTTCTCGGCAACGACTTTGCGGTGCCCACTTCCGGGACTCCACCCTTAGTCGTTGCCGAGAGGGCGGCCGACGTGGATGGTGAGAATCGGGAATGGGTTGGGAGGTGCCAACAGGATGAGATGGCCTGTGTGGTAACCCGATCTCGCTCTGCGGCTCCTGCACAGCCTAGCACTCAACCTCGGGGACAGTGGAGGAAGGATCAGGAGAAGGTTGCTAAGGGCAGGAAAAGGGACATTGATTCTGCTGCACTTCTCGGTGATTCGGTACTTGGACCTATAATAAACACGGGAGTTGACTCTGGCCCAGATATGGTGTGTAACAAGGCAGAGTTGGGTAAGACTTCGCGTGAGGCAAGAGCTGTAGCGAGAGCCACTAAGGCAGTAGAGCCTACTAGCCGGGGTAATGTCTTATTACAAAACCATCTTGATGCATTGACGCCCAGGGACATTAGTGAGCAGCAGCTGCAAGACGCTAGCCTAGCTCGTTATAGCAATGGTGCCATAGAGTTGGAGGAAGATGGGGATGCGAAGCCGGGAGATTTCTTTAGGCTCAACAGGATATTGTACCGCAGATTTCTAGACCCCAAATCGAAGTGGGAGGGCGGTGCGAGGGTAGTAGACCAGGTGGTTGTTCCAAATAAGTATAGAGAGTCCTTATTGTGTCTGGCGCATGATGTGCCGGTGGCGGGTCATTTGGGGGTAACAAAAACATTGGCGGCATTGGGCAGGTTTTTCTGGTGGCCTGGGGTCAAGGCTGATGTCTGTGCATGGGTGGCTGGGTGTGCGACCTGCCAGACAACGGGGAAGCCTAACCAGACAATCCCGAAGGCACCTTTGTTTCCCATACCTGTCACCGGGCCTCCGTTCAGCAAAGTTGTAGTAGATTTGGTTGGCCCTTTCCCGCCTACTAGTAGTGGCAATAAATTCCTGTTGACAATCATGGATGTGGCTACGAGATACCCGGACGCATACCCCATGAGAAACGGCTCGGCAAAGGCAGTTGTTAAAAACTTATTATTGTTCTGTTCCCGTTATGGATTTCCACGTGAGGTGCAGTCAGAC
>JBAKBP010017915.1:0-47867 GCA_037953745.1 Lithodes maja
ATGATAATATTATAGTGTAAATGTAGCTCAAATGATAATATTCTAGTGTAAATGTAGCTCAAATGATAATATTATAGTGTAAATGTAGCTCAAATAATAATATAATTAGTGTAAATTGCTCAAATAATAATATTATAGTGTAAATGTAGCTCAAATGATAATATTATAGTGTAAATGTAGCTCAAATGATAATATTATAGTGTAAATGTAGCTCAAATGATAATATTATAGTGTAAATGAGTAGCTCAAATAATAATATTATAGTGTAAATGTAGTCTCAAATGATAATATTATAGTCTAAATGTAGCTCAAATGATAATATTATAGTGTAAATGTAGCTCAAATGATAATATTATAGTGTAAATGTAGCTCAAATGATAATATTATAGTGTAAATGTAGCTCAAATGATAATATTATAGTGTAAATGTAGCTCAAATGATAATATTATAGTCTAAATGTAGCTCAAATGATAATATTATAGTGTAAATGTAGCTCAAATGATAATATTATAGTGTAAATGTAGCTCAAATGATAATATTATAGTGTAAATGTAGCTCAAATGATAATATTATAGTTAAATGTAGCTTCAAATAATAATATTATAGTGTAAATGTAGCTCAAATGATAATATTATAGTGTAAATGTAGCTCAAATGATAATATTATAGTGTAAATGTAGCTCAAATGATAATATTATAGTCTAAATGTAGCTCAAATGATAATATTATAGTCTAAATGTAGCTCAAATGATAATATTATAGTGTAAATGTAGCTCAAATGATAATATTATAGTGTAAATGTAGCTCAAATGATAATATTATAGTCTAAATGTAGCTCAAATGATAATATTATAGTGTAAATGTAGCTCAAATGATAATATTATAGTGTAAATGTAGCTCAAATGATAATATTATAGTGTAAATGTAGCTCAAATGATAATATTATAGTGTAAATGTAGCTCAAATGAATAATATTATAGTGTAAATGTAGCTCAAATGATAATATTATAGTCTAAATGTAGCTCAAATAATAATATTATAGTGTAAATGTAGCTCAAATGATAATATTATAGTCTAAATGTAGCTCAAATAATAATATTATAGTGTAAATGTAGCTCAAATGATAATATTATAGTCTAAATGTAGCTCAAATAATAATATTATAGTGTAAATGTAGCTCAAATGATAATATTATAGTCTAAATGTAGCTCAAATGATAATATTATAGTCTAAATGTAGCTCAAATAATAATATTATAGTGTAAATGTAGCTCAAATGATAATATTATAGTCTAAATGTAGCTCAAATAATAATATTATAGTCTAAATGTAGCTCAAATGATAATATTATAGTCTAAATGTAGCTCAAATGATAATATTATAGTGTAAATGTAGCTCAAATAATAATATTATAGTCTAAATGTAGCTCAAATAATAATATTATAGTCTAAATGTAGCTCAAATGATAATATTATAGTCTAAATGTAGCTCAAATAATAATATTATAGTCTAAATGTAGCTCAAATAATAATATTATAGTCTAAATGTAGCTCAAATGATAATATTATAGTCTAAATGTAGCTCAAATAATAATATTATAGTCTAAATGTAGCTCAAATGATAATATTATAGTGTAAATGTAGCTCAAATGATAATATTATAGTGTAAATGTAGCTCAAATGATAATATTATAGTCTAAATGTAGCTCAAATGATAATATTATAGTGTAAATGTAGCTCAAATGATAATATTATAGTGTAAATGTAGCTCAAATGATAATATTATAGTCTAAATGTAGCTCAAATGATAATATATATAGTGTAAATGTAGCTCAAATAATAATATTATAGTGTAAATGTAGCTCAAATGATAATATTATAGTGTAAATGTAGCTCAAATGATAATATTATAGTGTAAATGTAGCTCAAATGATATTAGTGTAAATGTAGCTCAAATGATAATATTATAGTGTAAATGTAGCTCAAATGATAATATTATAGTCTAAATGTAGCTCAAATGATAATATTATAGTGTAAATGTAGCTCAAATAATAATATTATAGTGTAAATGTAGCTCAAATGATAATATTATAGTCTAAATGTAGCTCAAATAATAATATTATAGTGTAAATGTAGCTCAAATAATAATATTATAGTGTAAATGTAGCTCAAATAATAATATTATAGTGTAAATGTAGCTCAAATAATAATATTATAGTGTAAATGTAGCTCAAATGATAATATTATAGTCTAAATGTAGCTCAAATGATAATATTATAGTGTAAATGTAGCTCAAATGATAATATTATAGTGTAAATGTAGCTCAAATGATAATATTATAGTGTAAATGTAGCTCAAATAATAATATTATAGTGTAAATGTAGCTCAAATAATAATATTATAGTGTAAATGTAGCTCAAATGATAATATTATAGTGTAAATGTAGCTCAAATGATAATATTATAGTGTAAATGTAGCTCAAATAATAATATTATAGTGTAAATGTAGCTCAAATAATAATATTATAGTGTAAATGTAGCTCAAATGATAATATTATAGTGTAAATGTAGCTCAAATAATAATATTATAGTGTAAATGTAGCTCAAATGATAATATTATAGTGTAAATGTAGCTCAAATGATAATATTATAGTGTAAATGTAGCTCAAATAATAATATTATAGTGTAAATGTAGCTCAAATGATAATATTATAGTCTAAATGTAGCTCAAATGATAATATTATAGTCTAAATGTAGCTCAAATAATAATATTATAGTGTAAATGTAGCTCAAATAATAATATTATAGTGTAAATGTAGCTCAAATAATAATATTATAGTGTAAATGTAGCTCAAATGATAATATTATAGTCTAAATGTAGCTCAAATGATAATATCATAGTGTAAATGTAGCTCAAATGATAATATTATAGTGTAAATGTAGCTCAAATGATAATATTATAGTGTAAATGTAGCTCAAATAATAATATTATAGTGTAAATGTAGCTCAAATAATAATATTATAGTGTAAATGTAGCTCAAATGATAATATTATAGTGTAAATGTAGCTCAAATGATAATATTATAGTGTAAATGTAGCTCAAATAATAATATTATAGTGTAAATGTAGCTCAAGTAATAATATAATAGTGTAAATGTAGCTCAAATGATAATATTATAGTGTAAATGTAGCTCAAATAATAATATTATAGTGTAAATGTAGCTCAAATGATAATATTATAGTGTAAATGTAGCTCAAATGATAATATTATAGTGTAAATGTAGCTCAAATGATAATATTATAGTGTAAATGTAGCTCAAATGATAATATTATAGTCTAAATGTAGCTCAAATGATAATATCATAGTGTAAATGTAGCTCAAATAATAATATTATAGTGTAAATGTAGCTCAAATGATAATATTATAGTCTACATGTAGCTCAAATGATAATAGTATAGTCTAAATGTAGCTCAAATAATAATATTATAATGTAAATGTAGCTCAAATAATAATATTATAGTGTAAATGTAGCTCAAATGATAATATTATAGTCTAAATGTAGCTCAAATAATAATATTATAGTCTAAATGTAGCTCAAATGATAATATTATAGTGTAAATGTAGCTCAAATGATAATATTATAGTGTAAATGTAGCTCAAATGATAATATTATAGTGTAAATGTAGCTCAAATGATAATATTATAGTCTAAATGTAGCTCAAATAATAATATTATAGTGTAAATGTAGCTCAAATGATAATATTATAGTCTAAATGTAGCTCAAATAATAATATTATAGTCTAAATGTAGCTCAAATGATAATATTATAGTGTAAATGTAGCTCAAATGATAATATTATAGTGTAAATGTAGCTCAAATGATAATATTATAGTGTAAATGTAGCTCAAATGATAATATTATAGTCTAAATGTAGCTCAAATAATAATATTATAGTGTAAATGTAGCTCAAATGATAATATTATAGTGTAAATGTAGCTCAAATGATAATATTATAGTGTAAATGTAGCTCAAATAAAAATATTATAGTGTAAATGTAGCTCAAATGATAATATTATAGTGTAAATGTAGCTCAAATGATAATATTATAGTGTAAATGTAGCTCAAATGATAATATTATAGTGTAAATGTAGCTCAAATAATAATATTATAGTGTAAATGTAGCTCAAATGATAATATTTTAGTGTAAATGTAGCTCAAATAATAATATTATAGTGTAAATGTAGCTCAAATAATAATATTATAGTGTAAATGTAGCTCAAATGATAATATTATAGTCTAAATGTAGCTCAAATGATAATATTATAGTCTAAATGTAGCTCAAATGATAATATTATAGTGTAAATGTAGCTCAAATGATAATATTATAGTCTAAATGTAGCTCAAATGATAATATTATAGTCTAAATGTAGCTCAAATGATAATATTATAGTGTAAACGTAGCTCAAATAATAATATTATAGTGTAAATGTAGCTCAAATGATAATATTATAGTGTAAATGTAGCTCAAATGATAATATTATAGTGTAAATGTAGCTCAAATGATAATATTATAGTGTAAATGTAGCTCAAATAATAATATTATAGTGTAAATGTAGCTCAAATAATAATATTATAGTGTAAATGTAGCTCAAATGATAATATTATAGTGTAAATGTAGCTCAAATGATAATATTATAGTGTAAATGTAGCTCAAATGATAATATTATAGTGTAAATGTAGCTCAAATGATAATATTATAGTCTAAATGTAGCTCAAATGATAATATTATAGTGTAAATGTAGCTCAAATGATAATATTATAGTGTAAATGGAGCTCAAATAATAATATTATAGTGTAAATGTAGCTCAAATGATAATATTATAGTGTAAATGTAGCTCAAATGATAATATTATAGTGTAAATGTAGCTCAAATAATAATATTATAGTGTAAATGTAGCTCAAATAATAATATTATAGTGTAAATGTAGCTCAAATGATAATATTATAGTGTAAATGTAGCTCAAATGATAATATTATAGTGTAAATGTAGCTCAAATAATAATACTATAGTGTAAATGTAGCTCAAATTATAATATTATAGTGTAAATGTAGCTCAAATGATAATATTATAGTCTAAATGTAGCTCAAATGATAATATTATAGTCTAAATGTAGCTCAAATGATAATATTATAGTGTAAATGTAGCTTAAATGATAATATTATAGTCTAAATGTAGCTCAAATGATAATATTATAGTCTAAATGTAGCCCAAATGATAATATTATAGTGTAAACGTAGCTCAAATAATAATATTATAGTGTAAATGTAGCTCAAATGATAATATTATAGTGTAAATGTAGCTCAAATGATAATATTATAGTGTAAATGTAGCTCAAATGATAATATTATAGTGTAAATGTAGCTCAAATGATAATATTATAGTGTAAATGTAGCTCAAATAATAATATTATAGTGTAAATGTAGCTCAAATAATAATATTATAGTGTAAATGTTGCTCAAATGATAATATTATAGTGTAAATGTAGCTCAAATGATAATATTATAGTGTAAATATAGCTCAAATGATAATATTATAGTGTAAATGTAGCTCAAATGATAATATTATAGTCTAAATGTAGCTCAAATAATAATATTATAGTGTAAATGTAGCTCAAATAATAATATTATAGTCTAAATGTAGCTCAAATGATAATATTATAGTGTAAATGTAGCTCAAATGATAATATTATAGTGTAAATGTAGCTCAAATAATAATATTATAGTGTAAATGTAGCTCAAATGATAATATTATAGTCTAAATGTAGCTCAAATGATAATATTATAGTCTAAATGTAGCTCAAATGATAATATTATAGTGTAAATGTAGCTCAAATGATAATATTATAGTGTAAATGTAGCTCAAATGATAATATTATAGTGTAAATGTAGCTCAAATGATAATATTATAGTCTAAATGTAGCTCAAATGATAATATTATAGTGTAAATGTAGCTCAAATGATAATATTATAGTGTAAATGTAGCTCAAATAATAATATTATAGTGTAAATGTAGCTCAAATGATAATATTATAGTCTAAATGTAGCTCAAATAATAATATTAATGTAAATGTAGCTCAAATGATAATATTATAGTCTAAATGTAGCTCAAATAATAATATTATAGTGTAAATGTAGCTCAAATGATAATATTATAGTCTAAATGTAGCTCAAATGATAATATTATAGTCTAAATGTAGCTCAAATAATAATATTATAGTGTAAATGTAGCTCAAATGATAATATTATAGTGTAAATGTAGCTCAAATGATAATATTATAGTCTAAATGTAGCTCAAATAATAATATTATAGTCTAAATGTAGCTCAAATGATAATATTATAGTCTAAATGTAGCTCAAATGATGATATTATAGTCTAAATGTAGCTCAAATGATAATATTATAGTGTAAATGTAGCTCAAATGATAATATTATAGTGTAAATGTAGCTCAAATGATAATATTATAGTGTAAATGTAGCTCAAATGATAATATTATAGTCTAAATGTAGCTCAAATAATAATATTATAGTGTAAATGTAGCTCAAATAATAATATTATAGTCTAAATGTAGCTCAAATAATAATATTATAGTGTAAATGTAGCTCAAATGATAATATTATAGTCTAAATGTAGCTCAAAGGATAATATTATAGTCTAAATGTAGCTCAAATGATAATATTATAGTGTAAATGTAGCACAAATGATAATATTATAGTGTAAATGTAGCTCAAATAATAATATTATAGTGTAAATGTAGCTCAAATGATAATATTATAGTCTAAATGTAGCTCAAATAATAATATTATAGTGTAAATGTAGCTCAAATGATAATATTATAGTCTAAATGAAGCTCAAATAATAATATTATAGTGTAAATGTAGCTCAAATGATAGTATTATAGTCTAAATGTAGCTCAAATGATAATATTATAGTCTAAATGTAGCTCAAATAATAATATTATAGTGTAAATGTAGCTCAAATGATAATATTATAGTCTAAATGTAGCTCAAATAATAATATTATAGTCTAAATGTAGCTCAAATGATAATATTATAGTCTAAATGTAGCTCAAATGATAATATTATAGTGTAAATGTAGCTCAAATAATAATATTATAGTCTAAATGTAGCTCAAATAATAATATTATAGTCTAAATGTAGCTCAAATGATAATATTTTAGTCTAAATGTAGCTCAAATAATAATA
This sequence comes from Lithodes maja, assembly GCA_037953745.1. Classification (NCBI taxonomy): domain Eukaryota; kingdom Metazoa; phylum Arthropoda; class Malacostraca; order Decapoda; family Lithodidae; genus Lithodes; species Lithodes maja. The sequence continues at coordinate 7,261 of JBAKBP010017915.1, forward strand.
TTATAGTCTAAATGTAGCTCAAATAATAATATTATAGTCTAAATGTAGCTCAAATGATAATATTATAGTCTAAATGTAGCTCAAATAATAATATTATAGTCTAAATGTAGCTCAAATGATAATATTATAGTGTAAATGTAGCTCAAATGATAATATTATAGTGTAAATGTAGCTCAAATGATAATATTATAGTCTAAATGTAGCTCAAATGATAATATTATAGTGTAAATGTAGCTCAAATAATAATATTATATTGTAAATGTAGCTCAAATGATAATATTATAGTCTAAATGTAGCTCAAATGATAATATTGTAGTGTAAATGTAGCTCAAATAATAATACTATAGTGTAAATGTAGCTCAAATGATAATATTATAGTGTAAATGTAGCTCAAATGATAATATTATAGTGTAAATGTAGCTCAAATTATATTATAGTGTAAATGTAGCTCAAATGATAATATTATAGTGTAAATGTAGCTCAAATGATAATATTATAGTCTAAATGTAGCTCAAATGATAATATTATAGTGTAAATGTAGCTCAAATAATAATATTATAGTGTAAATGTAGCTCAAATGATAATATTATAGTCTAAATGTAGCTCAAATAATAATATTATAGTGTAAATGTAGCTCAAATAATAATATTATAGTGTAAATGTAGCTCAAATAATAATATTATAGTGTAAATGTAGCTCAAATAATAATATTATAGTGTAAATGTAGCTCAAATGATAATATTATAGTCTAAATGTAGCTCAAATGATAATATTATAGTGTAAATGTAGCTCAAATGATAATATTATAGTGTAAATGTAGCTCAAATGATAATATTATAGTGTAAATGTAGCTCAAATAATAATATTATAGTGTAAATGTAGCTCAAATAATAATATTATAGTGTAAATGTAGCTCAAATGATAATATTATAGTGTAAATGTAGCTCAAATGATAATATTATAGTGTAAATGTAGCTCAAATAATAATATTATAGTGTAAATGTAGCTCAGATAATAATATTATAGTGTAAATGTAGCTCAAATGATAATATTATAGTGTAAATGTAGCTCAAATAATAATATTATAGTGTAAATGTAGCTCAAATGATAATATTATAGTGTAAATGTAGCTCAAATGATAATATTATAGTCTAAATGTAGCTCAAATAATAATATTATAGTGTAAATGTAGCTCAAATGATAATATTATAGTCTAAATGTAGCTCAAAGGATAATATTATAGTCTAAATGTAGCTCAAATGATAATATTATAGTGTAAATGTAGCACAAATGATAATATTATAGTGTAAATGTAGCTCAAATAATAATATTATAGTGTAAATGTAGCTCAAATGATAATATTATAGTCTAAATGTAGCTCAAATAATAATATTATAGTGTAAATGTAGCTCAAATGATAATATTATAGTCTAAATGAAGCTCAAATAATAATATTATAGTGTAAATGTAGCTCAAATGATAGTATTATAGTCTAAATGTAGCTCAAATGATAATATTATAGTCTAAATGTAGCTCAAATAATAATATTATAGTGTAAATGTAGCTCAAATGATAATATTATAGTCTAAATGTAGCTCAAATAATAATATTATAGTCTAAATGTAGCTCAAATGATAATATTATAGTCTAAATGTAGCTCAAATGATAATATTATAGTGTAAATGTAGCTCAAATAATAATATTATAGTCTAAATGTAGCTCAAATAATAATATTATAGTCTAAATGTAGCTCAAATGATAATATTTTAGTCTAAATGTAGCTCAAATAATAATATTATAGTCTAAATGTAGCTCAAATAATAATATTATAGTCTAAATGTAGCTCAAATGATAATATTATAGTCTAAATGTAGCTCAAATAATAATATTATAGTCTAAATGTAGCTCAAATGATAATATTATAGTGTAAATGTAGCTCAAATGATAATATTATAGTGTAAATGTAGCTCAAATGATAATATTATAGTCTAAATGTAGCTCAAATGATAATATTATAGTGTAAATGTAGCTCAAATAATAATATTATATTGTAAATGTAGCTCAAATGATAATATTATAGTCTAAATGTAGCTCAAATGATAATATTGTAGTGTAAATGTAGCTCAAATAATAATACTATAGTGTAAATGTAGCTCAAATGATAATATTATAGTGTAAATGTAGCTCAAATGATAATATTATAGTGTAAATGTAGCTCAAATGATATTATAGTGTAAATGTAGCTCAAATGATAATATTATAGTGTAAATGTAGCTCAAATGATAATATTATAGTCTAAATGTAGCTCAAATGATAATATTATAGTGTAAATGTAGCTCAAATAATAATATTATAGTGTAAATGTAGCTCAAATGATAATATTATAGTCTAAATGTAGCTCACATAATAATATTATAGTGTAAATGTAGCTCAAATAATAATATTATAGTGTAAATGTAGCTCAAATAATAATATTATAGTGTAAATGTAGCTCAAATAATAATATTATAGTGTAAATGTAGCTCAAATGATAATATTATAGTCTAAATGTAGCTCAAATGATAATATTATAGTGTAAATGTAGCTCAAATGATAATATTATAGTGTAAATGTAGCTCAAATGATAATATTATAGTGTAAATGTAGCTCAAATGATAATATTATAGTGTAAATGTAGCTCAAATAATAATATTATAGTGTAAATGTAGCTCAAATAATAATATTATAGTGTAAATGTAGCTCAAATGATAATATTATAGTGTAAATGTAGCTCAAATGATAATATTATAGTGTAAATGTAGCTCAAATAATAATATTATAGTGTAAATGTAGCTCAGATAATAATATTATAGTGTAAATGTAGCTCAAATGATAATATTATAGTGTAAATGTAGCTCAAATAATAATATTATAGTGTAAATGTAGCTCAAATGATAATATTATAGTGTAAATGTAGCTCAAATGATAATATTATAGTGTAAATTTTTTTTTTTTTTTTTTTTTTTTTTTTCTATGTGATTGAGGGAGGCAAAAGGCATAACTGCCTATAGCGAGTGCCTCCCCCATAGTTGAAAGAGTGACAGGGCCAAAATCAAGGGACGTTCGAGCCAAAATGCCTGGACACACGGAGTTTGAAGCAATTTAAGTCATAGGAAGAGGGAAAGACTGGTTCTGGGAGAGAGTTCCAGAGCTCAGATGTAGAGTAGAAGAAAGTTTGAGAGTAACGTTTCACTCTTGGGTTGGAGAGTTGCACAGAGTAGGGGTGGGATTGAGTTGCAAGACGGGTACCACGTGCCCTACGTAAAGGAGGTGGTATGCACTGGGATAGCTCTGAGGAACACTGATTATTATAGTAGCGATAGAATAGCGAGAGAGATGCAACATTGCGGCGAAGAGAGAGAGATTGCAGAGAGTTGGTGAGTGGACGGGAGTTAATGATACGAAAGGCCTTCCTTTCAACTTTGTCTAGGAGAGCGGTGTGAGAGGAACCTCCCCACACATGTGAACAATACTCAATACAAGGGCGCACTATGCCCCTGTACAGAGCAAGAAGCTGTGCAGGGGAAAAGAACCCCCTAAGGCGGTTGAGCACACCCAGCTTCTGGGAGGCTGCCTTAGCAAGACTGGTAATATGGTCCTTCCAAATGAGAGCAGAAGAAAAAGAGACACCAAGAATATTGAGAGAAGATGAAGGGTTGATTTTTGTATTGTTGAAGAATAAGGGATAGTCCGCTGGGAGATCCTGACGGGTAGATAGATGGAGAAATTGGGTTTTGGAAGCATTAAAATTAACAAGGTTTTCTCTGCCCCAATTGGAAATAGTATTTAGATCAGAATTTAAGAGTTCTATGGCTTCATTACGTTTGTCGTTGAGGGATTGCTGGCTGGGACGTTCTGAAAAACTAATGGAGTAGTGTAAGGTTGAGTCGTCTGCGTATGAATGGATGGGAATTAAGGTACAGTTAAGGAGATCATTTATAAAAATTAGAAAGAGAATAGGAGATAGGACAGAGCCCTGAGGAACACCGGAGTTTATAGGGTGAGGAAGTGAACAATGGCCGTCCACAACCGCAGCTATGGAACGGCCGGAAAGGAAATTAGAGACAAAGGCACAGATGGAGGGATAGAAACCGAAGGAGGGTAGTTTAGAAATTAAAGATTTATGCCAGACTCTATCGAAGGCTTTCGATATGTCTAGTGCAATAGAAAAAGTCTCACCGAAGTCCCGAAAGGAGGATGACCAAGAGTTAGTAAGATATGAAAGAAGATCACCAGTAGAGCGACCCTTAAGGAAGCCATACTGGCGATCTGAGAGCAGATTATGAGAAGAGAAATGCTTAAGAAATTTGGAAGCAAGAATAGTTTCAAAAACTTTAGAAAGACAAGAGATAAGAGCAATTGGACGATAGTTGGAGGGTTGAGAGCGGTCACCCTTCTTTGGGACAGGTTGAATGTGAGCAAACTTCCAGCATGAAGGGAAGACGTTAGAGGATAGACAGAGACGAAAGAGTTTGCCTAGGCAGGGAGTCAGCACGGAAGCACAGTTTTTGAGAACAACAGGAGGAACACCGTCCGGACCGTACGCCTTATTAGTGTTAAGCCCAGAGAGGGTAGAAAGTACATCTTTAGAAGAGATTAGGATATTAGGCATAAGTAAGAGAGAGGAGGGCGGAGAGGGAGGAATAGCACCGGAATCATCCAAGGTGGAGTTTCTAGCAAAAGTTTGAGCGAAGACTTTAGCTTTGTCAGAGGAAGAAGTGATGGTTGTGCCATCAGAGTGGGAAAGGGGAGGGAAAGACGAGGAAGAGAAATTGTTGGAGAGGTTTTTGGCTAGATGCCAGAAAGCTTGGGAAGAGCTAGAGTTGGATAGTTCAGTGCATTTATTATTGATGAAAGAGTGTTTGGCAAGTCGAAGAACAGATTTGGCTGGATTCCGGGCAGAAACATATGAAGAATGAGAGTCTTGAGTTTTAAGGCGTCGGTACCGTTTGAATGCTTCCTCCTTATTGCGGACAGCAGTAGAACAGGCGTGAGTAAACCAAGATTTTTTAGCATTAGTCTGAGAGAAAGAGAATGGAATGTATGCTTCCATGCCCGATAGGATTACCTCGGTAATGCGTTCAGCACTCTCCGAGGGTCCTCGGCCATGGAAGCAAAAATCATTCCATGGGAAATCAAAGAAGTACTGCCGAAGAGCCTCCCAGTCGGCAGCGCCAAAGTGCCACAAGCGCCGCCGGCTAGGAGGATCGGAGTAGCTCAAATGATAATATTATAGTGTAAATGTAGCTCAAATGATAATATTATAGTCTAAATGTAGCTCAAATGATAATATCATAGTGTAAATGTAGCTCAAATAATAATATTATAGTGTAAATGTAGCTCAAATGATAATATTATAGTGTAAATGTAGCTCAAATGATAATATTATAGTGTACATGTAGCTCAAATGATAATATTATAGTCTAAATGATAGTCAATAATTATAGTCAAATAATAATATTATAGTGTAAATGTAGCTCAAATGATAATATTATAGTGTAAATGTAGCTCAAATAATAATATTATAGTGTAAATGTAGCTCAAATAATAATATTATAGTGTAAATGTAGCTCAAATGATAATATTATAGTGTAAATGTAGCTCAAATGATAATATTATAGTGTAAATGTAGCTCAAATAATAATATTATAGTGTAAATGTAGCTCAAATGATAATATTATAGTCTAAATGTAGCTCAAATGATAATATTATAGTCTAAATGTAGCTCAAATGATAATATTATAGTGTAAATGTAGCTCAAATGATAATATTATAGTCTAAATGTAGCTCAAATGATAATATTATAGTCTAAATGTAGCTCAAATGATAATATTATAGTGTAAACGTAGCTCAAATAATAATATTATAGTGTAAATGTAGCTCAAATGATAATATTATAGTGTAAATGTAGCTCAAATGATAATATTATAGTGTAAATGTAGCTCAAATGATAATATTATAGTGTAAATGTAGCTCAAATAATAATATTATAGTGTAAATGTAGCTCAAATAATAATATTATAGTGTAAATGTAGCTCAAATGATAATATTATAGTGTAAATGTAGCTCAAATGATAATATTATAGTGTAAATGTAGCTCAAATGATAATATTATAGTGTAAATGTAGCTCAAATGATAATATTATAGTCTAAATGTAGCTCAAATAATAATATTATAGTGTAAATGTAGCTCAAATGATAATATTATAGTCTAAATGTAGCTCAAATGATAATATTATAGTCTAAATGTAGCTCAAATAATAATATTATAGTCTAAATGTAGCTCAAATAATAATATTATAGTCTAAATGTAGCTCAAATGATAATATTATAGTCTAAATGTAGCTCAAATGATAATATTATAGTGTAAATGTAGCTCAAATAATAATATTATAGTCTAAATGTAGCTCAAATTCCATTCACATATGCATAGCCTACGTGAGTTGCAGTTGGGATGTGTGTACATGCTTAGATTGATATGGAGGATTCGAAGTTGCATAATAAATCGTAGGCAGTGTCCACCATTCTTTAACTGTCTTCGTGGTGCGATGCATAAGGTGTTGATTTTCGGTGTGAGCATCCTGGATTCGAATCCACAGACTGCCACATGTGTTTGTAAATTTCATTAATCGATTTTAGGAGTATAGTTGGTTGTTGGAAGGAACATAATAATAATATTATAGTCTAAATGTAGCTCAAATGATAATATTTTAGTCTAAATGTAGCTCAAATAATAATATTATAGTCTAAATGTAGCTCAAATAATAATATTATAGTCTAAATGTAGCTCAAATGATAATATTATAGTCTAAATGTAGCTCAAATAATAATATTATAGTCTAAATGTAGCTCAAATGATAATATTATAGTGTAAATGTAGCTCAAATGATAATATTATAGTGTAAATGTAGCTCAAATGATAATATTATAGTCTAAATGTAGCTCAAATGATAATATTATAGTCTAAATGTAGCTCAAATGATAATATTATAGTGTAAATGTAGCTCAAATAATAATATTATAGTCTAAATGTAGCTCAAATGATAATATTATAGTCTAAATGTAGCTCAAATAATAATATTATAGTCTAAATGTAGCTCAAATGATAATATTATAGTGTAAATGTAGCTCAAATGATAATATTATAGTGTAAATGTAGCTCAAATGATAATATTATTGTGTAAATGTTGCTCAAATGATAATATTATAGTGTAAATGTAGCTCAAATGATAATATTATAGTCTAAATGTAGCTCAAATGATAATATTATAGTGTAAATGTAGCTCAAATGATAATATTATAGTCTAAATGTAGCTCAAATAATAATATTATAGTGTAAATGTAGTTCAAATAACAATATTATAGTCTAAATGTAGCTCAAATGATAATATAGTCTAAATGTAGCTCAAATAATAATATTATAGTCTAAATGTAGCTCAAATGATAATATTATAGTCTAAATGTAGCTCAAATAATAATATTATAGTCTAAATGAAGCTCAAATGATAATATTATAGTGTAAATGTAGCTCAAATGATAATATTATAGTGTAAATGTAGCTCAAATGATAATATTATAGTCTAAATGTAGCTCAAATAATAATATTATAGTCTAAATGTAGATCAAATGATAATATTATAGTGTAAATGTAGCTCAAATGATAATATTATAGTGTAAATGTAGCTCAAATGATAATATTATAGTCTAAATGTAGCTCAAATGATAATATTATAGTGTAAATGTAGCTCAAATGATAATATTATAGTGTAAATGTAGCTCAAATAATAATATTATAGTGTAAATGTAGCTCAAATGATAATATTATAGTGTAAATGTAGCTCAAATGATAATATTATAGTGTAAATGTAGCTCAAATAATAATATTATAGTGTAAATGTAGCTCAAATAATAATATTATAGTGTAAATGTAGCTCAAATGATAATATTATAGTGTAAATGTAGCTCAAATGATAATATTATAGTGTAAATGTAGCTCAAATAATAATATTATAGTGTAAATGTAGCTCAAATAATAATATTATAGTGTAAATGTAGCTCAAATGATAATATTATAGTCTAAATGTAGCTCAAATGATAATATTATAGTCTAAATGTAGCTCAAATGATAATATTATAGTGTAAATGTAGCTCAAATGATAATATTATAGTCTAAATGTAGCTCAAATGATAATATTATAGTCTAAATGTAGCTCAAATGATAATATTATAGTGTAAACGTAGCTCAAATAATAATATTATAGTGTAAATGTAGCTCAAATGATAATATTATAGTGTAAATGTAGCTCAAATGATAATATTATAGTGTAAATGTAGCTCAAATGATAATATTATAGTGTAAATGTAGCTCAAATGATAATATTATAGTGTAAATGTAGCTCAAATAATAATATTATAGTGTAAATGTAGCTCAAATAATAATATTATAGTCTAAATGTAGCTCAAATGATAATATTATAGTCTAAATGTAGCTCAAATGATAATATTATAGTGTAAACGTAGCTCAAATGATAATATTATAGTCTAAATGTAGCTCAAATGATAATATTATAGTCTAAATGTAGCTCAAATGATAATATTATAGTGTAAACATAGCTCAAATAATAATATTATAGTGTAAATGTAGCTCAAATGATAATATTATAGTGTAAATGTAGCTCAAATGATAATATTATAGTGTAAATGTAGCTCAAATAATAATATTATAGTGTAAATGTAGCTCAAATAATAATATTATAGTGTAAATGTAGCTAAATGATAATATTATAGTGTAAATGTAGCTCAAATGATAATATTATAGTGTAAATGTAGCTCAAATGATAATATTATAGTGTAAATGTAGCTCAAATGATAATATTATAGTCTAAATGTAGCTCAAATAATAATATTATAGTGTAAATGTAGCTCAAATGATAATATTATAGTCTAAATGTAGCTCAAATGATAATATTATAGTCTAAATGTAGCTCAAATAATAATATTATAGTGTAAATGTAGCTCAAATGATAATATTATAGTCTAAATGTAGCTCAAATAATAATATTATAGTCTAAATGTAGCTCAAATGATAATATTATAGTCTAAATGTAGCTCAAATGATAATATTATAGTGTAAATGTAGCTCAAATAATAATATTATAGTCTAAATGTAGCTCAAATTCCATTCACATATGCATAGCCTACGTGAGTTGCAGTTGGGATGTGTGTACATGCTTAGATTGATATGCAGGATTCGAAGTTGCATAATAAATCGTAGGCAGTGTCCACCATTCTTTAACTGTCTTAGTGGTGCGATGCATAAGGTGTTGATTTTCGGTGTGAGCATCCTGGATTCGAATCCACGGACTGCCACATGTGTTTGTAAATTTCATTAATCGATTTTAGGAGTATAGTTGGTTGTTGGAAGGAACATAATAATAATATTATAGTCTAAATGTAGCTCAAATGATAATATTTTAGTCTAAATGTAGCTCAAATAATAATATTATAATCTAAATGTAGCTCAAATAATAATATTATAGTCTAAATGTAGCTCAAATGATAATATTATAGTCTAAATGTAGCTCAAATAATAATATTATAGTCTAAATGTAGCTCAAATGAAAATATTATAGTGTAAATGTAGCTCAAATGATAATATTATAGTGTAAATGTAGCTCAAATGATAATATTATAGTCTAAATGTAGCTCAAATGATAATATTATAGTCTAAATGTAGCTCAAATGATAATATTATAGTGTAAATGTAGCTCAAATAATAATATTATAGTCTAAATGTAGCTCAAATGATAATATTATAGTCTAAATGTAGCTCAAATAATAATATTATAGTCTAAATGTAGCTCAAATGATAATATTATAGTGTAAATGTAGCTCAAATGATAATATTATAGTGTAAATGTAGCTCAAATGATAATATTATTGTGTAAATGTTGCTCAAATGATAATATTATAGTGTAAATGTAGCTCAAATGATAATATTATAGTCTAAATGTAGCTCAAATGATAATATTATAGTGTAAATGTAGCTCAAATGATAATATTATAGTCTAAATGTAGCTCAAATAATAATATTATAGTGTAAATGTAGCTCAAATAATAATATTATAGTCTAAATGTAGCTCAAATGATAATATAGTCTAAATGTAGCTCAAATAATAATATTATAGTCTAAATGTAGCTCAAATGATAATATTATAGTCTAAATGTAGCTCAAATAATAATATTATAGTCTAAATGAAGCTCAAATGATAATATTATAGTGTAAATGTAGCTCAAATGATAATATTATAGTGTAAATGTAGCTCAAATGATAATATTATAGTCTAAATGTAGCTCAAATAATAATATTATAGTCTAAATGCAGATCAAATGATAATATTATAGTGTAAATGTAGCTCAAATGATAATATTATAGTGTAAATGTAGCTCAAATGATAATATTATAGTCTAAATGTAGCTCAAATGATAATATTATAGTGTAAATGTAGCTCAAATGATAATATTATAGTGTAAATGTAGCTCAAATAATAATATTATAGTGTAAATGTAGCTCAAATGATATTATAGTGTAAATGTAGCTCAAATGATAATATTATAGTGTAAATGTAGCTCAAATAATAATATTATAGTGTAAATGTAGCTCAAATAATAATATTATAGTGTAAATGTAGCTCAAATGATAATATTATAGTGTAAATGTAGCTCAAATGATAATATTATAGTGTAAATGTAGCTCAAATAATAATATTATTGTGTAAATGTAGCTCAAATAATAATATTATAGTGTAAATGTAGCTCAAATGATAATATTATAGTCTAAATGTAGCTCAAATGATAATATTATAGTCTAAATGTAGCTCAAATGATAATATTATAGTGTAAATGTAGCTCAAATGATAATATTATAGTCTAAATGTAGCTCAAATGATAATATTATAGTCTAAATGTAGCTCAAATGATAATATTATAGTGTAAACGTAGCTCAAATAATAATATTATAGTGTAAATGTAGCTCAAATGATAATATTATAGTGTAAATGTAGCTCAAATGATAATATTATAGTGTAAATGTAGCTCAAATGATAATATTATAGTGTAAATGTAGCTCAAATGATAATATTATAGTGTAAATGTAGCTCAAATGATAATATTATAGTGTAAATGTAGCTCAAATGATAATATTATAGTCTAAATGTAGCTCAAATAATAATATTATAGTGTAAATGTAGCTCAAATAATAATATTATAGTCTAAATGTAGCTCAAATGATAATATTATAGTGTAAATGTAGCTCAAATGATAATATTATAGTGTAAATGTAGCTCAAATAATAATATTATAGTGTAAATGTAGCTCAAATGATAATATTATAGTCTAAATGTAGCTCAAATGATAATATTATAGTCTAAATGTAGCTCAAATGATAATATTATAGTCTAAATGTAGCTCAAATGATAATATTATAGTGTAAATGTAGCTCAAATGATAATATTATAGTGTAAATGTAGCTCAAATGATAATATTATAGTGTAAATGTAGCTCAAATGATAATATTATAGTCTAAATGTAGCTCAAATGATAATATTATAGTGTAAATGTAGCTCAAATGATAATATTATAGTGTAAATGTAGCTCAAATAATAATATTATAGTGTAAATGTAGCTCAAATGATAATATTATAGTCTAAATGTAGCTCAAATAATAATATTAGTGTAAATGTAGCTCAAATGATATTATAGTCTAAATGTAGCTCAAATAATAATATTATAGTGTAAATGTAGCTCAAATGATAATATTATAGTCTAAATGTAGCTCAAATGATAATATTATAGTCTAAATGTAGCTCAAATAATAATATTATAGTGTAAATGTAGCTCAAATGATAATATTATAGTGTAAATGTAGCTCAAATGATAATATTATAGTCTAAATGTAGCTCAAATGATAATATTATAGTGTAAATGTAGCTCAAATGATAATATTATAGTCTAAATGTAGCTCAAATAATAATATTATAGTGTAAATGTAGCTCAAATGATAATATTATAGTCTAAATGTAGCTCAAATAATAATATTATAGTCTAAATGTAGCTCAAATGATAATATTATAGTCTAAATGTAGCTCAAATGATAATATTATAGTGTAAATGTAGCTCAAATAATAATATTATAGTCTAAATGTAGCTCAAATTCCATTCACATATGCATAGCCTACGTGAGTTGCAGTTGGGATGTGTGTACATGCTTAGATTGATATGGAGGATTCGAAGTTGCATAATAAATCGTAGGCAGTGTCCACCATTCTTTAACTGTCTTCGTGGTGCGATGCATAAGGTGTTGATTTTCGGTGTGAGCATCCTGGATTCGAATCCACGGACTGCCACATGTGTTTGTAAATTTCATTAATCGATTTTAGGAGTATAGTTGGTTGTTGGAAGGAACATAATAATAATATTATAGTCTAAATGTAGCTCAAATGATAATATTTTAGTCTAAATGTAGCTCAAATAATAATATTATAGTCTAAATGTAGCTCAAATAATAATATTATAGTCTAAATGTAGCTCAAATGATAATATTATAGTCTAAATGTAGCTCAAATAATAATATTATAGTCTAAATGTAGCTCAAATGATAATATTATAGTGTAAATGTAGCTCAAATGATAATATTATAGTGTAAATGTAGCTCAAATGATAATATTATAGTCTAAATGTAGCTCAAATGATAATATTATAGTCTAAATGTAGCTCAAATGATAATATTATAGTGTAAATGTAGCTCAAATAATAATATTATAGTCTAAATGTAGCTCAAATGATAATATTATAGTCTAAATGTAGCTCAAATAATAATATTATAGTCTAAATGTAGCTCAAATGATAATATTATAGTGTAAATGTAGCTCAAATGATAATATTATAGTGTAAATGTAGCTCAAATGATAATATTATTGTGTAAATGTTGCTCAAATGATAATATTATAGTGTAAATGTAGCTCAAATGATAATATTATAGTCTAAATGTAGCTCAAATGATAATATTATAGTGTAAATGTAGCTCAAATGATAATATTATAGTCTAAATGTAGCTCAAATAATAATATTATAGTGTAAATGTAGCTCAAATAATAATATTATAGTCTAAATGTAGCTCAAATGATAATATAGTCTAAATGTAGCTCAAATAATAATATTATTGTCTAAATGTAGCTCAAATGATAATATTATAGTCTAAATGTAGCTCAAATAATAATATTATAGTCTAAATGAAGCTCAAATGATAATATTATAGTGTAAATGTAGCTCAAATGATAATATTATAGTGTAAATGTAGCTCAAATGATAATATTATAGTGTAAATGTAGCTCAAATGATAATATTATAGTGTAAATGTAGCTCAAATGATAATATTATAGTGTAAATGTAGCTCAAATAATAATATTATAGTGTAAATGTAGCTCAAATGATAATATTATAGTGTAAATGTAGCTCAAATGATAATATTATAGTGTAAATGTAGCTCAAATAATAATATTATAGTGTAAATGTAGCTCAAATAATAATATTATAGTGTAAATGTAGCTCAAATGATAATATTATAGTGTAAATGTAGCTCAAATGATAATATTATAGTGTAAATGTAGCTCAAATAATAATATTATAGTGTAAATGTAGCTCAAATAATAATATTATAGTGTAAATGTAGCTCAAATGATAATATTATAGTCTAAATGTAGCTCAAATGATAATATTATAGTCTAAATGTAGCTCAAATGATAATATTATAGTGTAAACGTAGCTCAAATGATAATATTATAGTCTAAATGTAGCTCAAATGATAATATTATAGTCTAAATGTAGCTCAAATGATAATATTATAGTGTAAACGTAGCTCAAATAATAATATTATAGTGTAAATGTAGCTCAAATGATAATATTATAGTGTAAATGTAGCTCAAATGATAATATTATAGTGTAAATGTAGCTCAAATGATAATATTATAGTGTAAATGTAGCTCAAATAATAATATTATAGTGTAAATGTAGCTCAAATAATAATATTATAGTGTAAATGTAGCTAAATGATAATATTATAGTGTAAATGTAGCTCAAATGATAATATTATAGTGTAAATGTAGCTCAAATGATAATATTATAGTGTAAATGTAGCTCAAATGATAATATTATAGTCTAAATGTAGCTCAAATAATAATATTATAGTGTAAATGTAGCTCAAATGATAATATTATAGTCTAAATGTAGCTCAAATGATAATATTATAGTCTAAATGTAGCTCAAATAATAATATTATAGTGTAAATGTAGCTCAAATGATAATATTATAGTCTAAATGTAGCTCAAATAATAATATTAGTCTAAATGTAGCTCAAATGATAATATTATAGTCTAAATGTAGCTCAAATGATAATATTATAGTGTAAATGTAGCTCAAATAATAATATTATAGTCTAAATGTAGCTCAAATTCCATTCACATATGCATAGCCTACGTGAGTTGCAGTTGGGATGTGTGTACATGCTTAGATTGATATGGAGGATTCGAAGTTGCATAATAAATCGTAGGCAGTGTCCACCATTCTTTAACTGTCTTCGTGGTGCGATGCATAAGGTGTTGATTTTCGGTGTGAGCATCCTGGATTCGAATCCACGGACTGCCACATGTGTTTGTAAATTTCATTAATCGATTTTAGGAGTATAGTTGGTTGTTGGAAGGAACATAATAATAATATTATAGTCTAAATGTAGCTCAAATGATAATATTTTAGTCTAAATGTAGCTCAAATAATAATATTATAGTCTAAATGTAGCTCAAATAATAATATTATAGTCTAAATGTAGCTCAAATGATAATATTATAGTCTAAATGTAGCTCAAATAATAATATTATAGTCTAAATGTAGCTCAAATGATAATATTATAGTGTAAATGTAGCTCAAATGATAATATTATAGTGTAAATGTAGCTCAAATGATAATATTATAGTCTAAATGTAGCTCAAATGATAATATTATAGTCTAAATGTAGCTCAAATGATAATATTATAGTGTAAATGTAGCTCAAATAATAATATTATAGTCTAAATGTAGCTCAAATGATAATATTATAGTCTAAATGTAGCTCAAATAATAATATTATAGTCTAAATGTAGCTCAAATGATAATATTATAGTGTAAATGTAGCTCAAATGATAATATTATAGTGTAAATGTAGCTCAAATGATAATATTATTGTGTAAATGTTGCTCAAATGATAATATTATAGTGTAAATGTAGCTCAAATGATAATATTATAGTCTAAATGTAGCTCAAATGATAATATTATAGTGTAAATGTAGCTCAAATGATAATATTATAGTCTAAATGTAGCTCAAATAATAATATTATAGTGTAAATGTAGCTCAAATAATAATATTATAGTCTAAATGTAGCTCAAATGATAATATAGTCTAAATGTAGCTCAAATAATAATATTATAGTCTAAATGTAGCTCAAATGATAATATTATAGTCTAAATGTAGCTCAAATAATAATATTATAGTCTAAATGAAGCTCAAATGATAATATTATAGTGTAAATGTAGCTCAAATGATAATATTATAGTGTAAATGTAGCTCAAATGATAATATTATAGTCTAAATGTAGCTCAAATAATAATATTATAGTCTAAATGTAGATCAAATGATAATATTATAGTGTAAATGTAGCTCAAATGATAATATTATAGTGTAAATGTAGCTCAAATGATAATATTATAGTCTAAATGTAGCTCAAATGATAATATTATAGTGTAAATGTAGCTCAAATGATAATATTATAGTGTAAATGTAGCTCAAATAATAATATTATAGTGTAAATGTAGCTCAAATGATATTATAGTGTAAATGTAGCTCAAATGATAATATTATAGTGTAAATGTAGCTCAAATAATAATATTATAGTGTAAATGTAGCTCAAATAATAATATTATAGTGTAAATGTAGCTCAAATGATAACATTATAGTGTAAATGTAGCTCAAATGATAATATTATAGTGTAAATGTAGCTCAAATAATAATATTATAGTGTAAATGTAGCTCAAATAATAATATTATAGTGTAAATGTAGCTCAAATGATAATATTATAGTCTAAATGTAGCTCAAATGATAATATTATAGTCTAAATGTAGCTCAAATGATAATATTATAGTGTAAATGTAGCTCAAATGATAATATTATAGTCTAAATGTAGCTCAAATGATAATATTATAGTCTAAATGTAGCTCAAATGATAATATTATAGTGTAAACGTAGCTCAAATAATAATATTATAGTGTAAATGTAGCTCAAATGATAATATTATAGTGTAAATGTAGCTCAAATGATAATATTATAGTGTAAATGTAGCTCAAATAATAATATTATAGTGTAAATGTAGCTCAAATAATAATATTATAGTGTAAATGTAGCTCAAATGATAATATTATAGTGTAAATGTAGCTCAAATGATAATATTATAGTGTAAATGTAGCTCAAATGATAATATTATAGTGTAAATGTAGCTCAAATAATAATATTATAGTCTAAATGTAGCTCAAATAATAATATTATAGTGTAAATGTAGCTCAAATAATAATATTATAGTCTAAATGTAGCTCAAATGATAATATTATTGTGTAAATGTAGCTCAAATGATAATATTATAGTGTAAATGTAGCTCAAATAATAATATTATAGTGTAAATGTAGCTCAAATGATAATATTATAGTCTAAATGTAGCTCAAATGATAATATTATAGTCTAAATGTAGCTCAAATGATAATATTATAGTGTAAATGTAGCTCAAATGATAATATTATAGTGTAAATGTAGCTCAAATGATAATATTATAGTGTAAATGTAGCTCAAATGATAATATTATAGTCTAAATGTAGCTCAAATGATAATATTATAGTGTAAATGTAGCTCAAATGATAATATTATAGTGTAAATGTAGCTCAAATAATAATATTATAGTGTAAATGTAGCTCAAATGATAATATTATAGTCTAAATGTAGCTCAAATAATAATATTAGTGTAAATGTAGCTAAAATGATAATATTATAGTCTAAATGTAGCTCAAATAATAATATTATAGTGTAAATGTAGCTCAAATGATAATATTATAGTCTAAATGTAGCTCAAATGATAATATTATAGTCTAAATGTAGCTCAAATAATAATATTATAGTGTAAATGTAGCTCAAATGATAATATTATAGTGTAAATGTAGCTCAAATGATAATATTATAGTCTAAATGTAGCTCAAATGATAATATTATAGTGTAAATGTAGCTCAAATGATAATATTATAGTGTAAATGTAGCTCAAATAATAATATTATAGTGTAAATGTAGCTCAAATGATAATATTAGTCTAAATGTAGCTCAAATAATAATATTATAGTGTAAATGTAGCTCAAATGATAATATTATAGTCTAAATGTAGCTCAAATAATAATATTATAGTGTAAATGTAGCTCAAATGATAATATTATAGTCTAAATGTAGCTCAAATGATAATATTATAGTCTAAATGTAGCTCAAATAATAATATTATAGTGTAAATGTAGCTCAAATGATAATATTATAGTCTAAATGTAGCTCAAATAATAATATTATAGTCTAAATGTAGCTCAAATGATAATATTATAGTCTAAATGTAGCTCAAATGATAATATTATAGTGTAAATGTAGCTCAAATAATAATATTATAGTCTAAATGTAGCTCAAATTCCATTCACATATGCATAGCCTACGTGAGTTGCAGTTGGGATGTGTGTACATGCTTAGATTGATATGGAGGATTCGAAGTTGCATAATAAATCGTAGGCAGTGTCCACCATTCTTTAACTGTCTTCGTGGTGCGATGCATAAGGTGTTGATTTTCGGTGTGAGCATCCTGGATTCGAATCCACGGACTGCCACATGTGTTTGTAAATTTCATTAATCGATTTTAGGAGTATAGTTGGTTGTTGGAAGGAACATAATAATAATATTATAGTCTAAATGTAGCTCAAATGATAATATTTTAGTCTAAATGTAGCTCAAATTATAATATTATAGTCTAAATGTAGCTCAAATAATAATATTATAGTCTAAATGTAGCTCAAATGATAATATTATAGTCTAAATGTAGCTCAAATAATAATATTATAGTCTAAATGTAGCTCAAATGATAATATTATAGTGTAAATGTAGCTCAAATGATAATATTATAGTGTAAATGTAGCTCAAATGATAATATTATAGTCTAAATGTAGCTCAAATGATAATATTATAGTCTAAATGTAGCTCAAATGATAATATTATAGTGTAAATGTAGCTCAAATAATAATATTATAGTCTAAATGTAGCTCAAATGATAATATTATAGTCTAAATGTAGCTCAAATAATAATATTATAGTCTAAATGTAGCTCAAATGATAATATTATAGTGTAAATGTAGCTCAAATGATAATATTATAGTGTAAATGTAGCTCAAATGATAATATTATTGTGTAAATGTTGCTCAAATGATAATATTATAGTGTAAATGTAGCTCAAATGATAATATTATAGTCTAAATGTAGCTCAAATGATAATATTATAGTGTAAATGTAGCTCAAATGATAATATTATAGTCTAAATGTAGCTCAAATAATAATATTATAGTGTAAATGTAGCTCAAATAATAATATTATAGTCTAAATGTAGCTCAAATGATAATATAGTCTAAATGTAGCTCAAATAATAATATTATTGTCTAAATGTAGCTCAAATGATAATATTATAGTCTAAATGTAGCTCAAATAATAATATTATAGTCTAAATGAAGCTCAAATGATAATATTATAGTGTAAATGTAGCTCAAATGATAATATTATAGTGTAAATGTAGCTCAAATGATAATATTATAGTCTAAATGTAGCTCAAATAATAATATTATAGTCTAAATGTGGCTCAAATGATAATATTATAGTGTAAATGTAGCTCAAATGATAATATTATAGTGTAAATGTAGCTCAAATGATAATATTATAGTGTAAATGTAGCTCAAATGATAATATTATAGTGTAAATGTAGCTCAAATAATAATATTATAGTGTAAATGTAGCTCAAATGATAATATTATAGTGTAAATGTAGCTCAAATGATAATATTATAGTGTAAATGTAGCTCAAATAATAATATTATAGTGTAAATGTAGCTCAAATAATAATATTATAGTGTAAATGTAGCTCAAATGATAATATTATAGTGTAAATGTAGCTCAAATGATAATATTATAGTGTAAATGTAGCTCAAATAATAATATTATAGTGTAAATGTAGCTCAAATAATAATATTATAGTGTAAATGTAGCTCAAATGATAATATTATAGTCTAAATGTAGCTCAAATGATAATATTATAGTCTAAATGTAGCTCAAATGATAATATTATAGTGTAAACGTAGCTCAAATGATAATATTATAGTCTAAATGTAGCTCAAATGATAATATTATAGTCTAAATGTAGCTCAAATGATAATATTATAGTGTAAACATAGCTCAAATAATAATATTATAGTGTAAATGTAGCTCAAATGATAATATTATAGTGTAAATGTAGCTCAAATGATAATATTATAGTGTAAATGTAGCTCAAATAATAATATTATAGTGTAAATGTAGCTCAAATAATAATATTATAGTGTAAATGTAGCTAAATGATAATATTATAGTGTAAATGTAGCTCAAATGATAATATTATAGTGTAAATGTAGCTCAAATGATAATATTATAGTGTAAATGTAGCTCAAATGATAATATTATAGTCTAAATGTAGCTCAAATAATAATATTATAGTGTAAATGTAGCTCAAATGATAATATTATAGTCTAAATGTAGCTCAAATGATAATATTATAGTCTAAATGTAGCTCAAATAATAATATTATAGTGTAAATGTAGCTCAAATGATAATATTATAGTCTAAATGTAGCTCAAATAATAATATTATAGTCTAAATGTAGCTCAAATGATAATATTATAGTCTAAATGTAGCTCAAATGATAATATTATAGTGTAAATGTAGCTCAAATAATAATATTATAGTCTAAATGTAGCTCAAATTCCATTCACATATGCATAGCCTACGTGAGTTGCAGTTGGGATGTGTGTACATGCTTAGATTGATATGGAGGATTCGAAGTTGCATAATAAATCGTAAGCAGTGTCCACCATTCTTTAACTGTCTTAGTGGTGCGATGCATAAGGTGTTGATTTTCGGTGTGAGCATCCTGGATTCGAATCCACGGACTGCCACATGTGTTTGTAAATTTCATTAATCGATTTTAGGAGTATAGTTGGTTGTTGGAAGGAACATAATAATAATATTATAGTCTAAATGTAGCTCAAATGATAATATTTTAGTCTAAATGTAGCTCAAATAATAATATTATAGTCTAAATGTAGCTCAAATAATAATATTATAGTCTAAATGTAGCTCAAATGATAATATTATAGTCTAAATGTAGCTCAAATAATAATATTATAGTCTAAATGTAGCTCAAATGATAATATTATAGTGTAAATGTAGCTCAAATGATAATATTATAGTGTAAATGTAGCTCAAATGATAATATTATAGTCTAAATGTAGCTCAAATGATAATATTATAGTCTAAATGTAGCTCAAATGATAATATTATAGTGTAAATGTAGCTCAAATAATAATATTATAGTCTAAATGTAGCTCAAATGATAATATTATAGTCTAAATGTAGCTCAAATAATAATATTATAGTCTAAATGTAGCTCAAATGATAATATTATAGTGTAAATGTAGCTCAAATGATAATATTATAGTGTAAATGTAGCTCAAATGATAATATTATTGTGTAAATGTTGCTCAAATGATAATATTATAGTGTAAATGTAGCTCAAATGATAATATTATAGTCTAAATGTAGCTCAAATGATAATATTATAGTGTAAATGTAGCTCAAATGATAATATTATAGTCTAAATGTAGCTCAAATAATAATATTATAGTGTAAATGTAGCTCAAATAATAATATTATAGTCTAAATGTAGCTCAAATGATAATATAGTCTAAATGTAGCTCAAATAATAATATTATAGTCTAAATGTAGCTCAAATGATAATATTATAGTCTAAATGTAGCTCAAATAATAATATTATAGTCTAAATGAAGCTCAAATGATAATATTATAGTGTAAATGTAGCTCAAATGATAATATTATAGTGTAAATGTAGCTCAAATGATAATATTATAGTCTAAATGTAGCTCAAATAATAATATTATAGTCTAAATGCAGATCAAATGATAATATTATAGTGTAAATGTAGCTCAAATGATAATATTATAGTGTAAATGTAGCTCAAATGATAATATTATAGTCTAAATGTAGCTCAAATGATAATATTATAGTGTAAATGTAGCTCAAATGATAATATTATAGTGTAAATGTAGCTCAAATAATAATATTATAGTGTAAATGTAGCTCAAATGATATTATAGTGTAAATGTAGCTCAAATGATAATATTATAGTGTAAATGTAGCTCAAATAATAATATTATAGTGTAAATGTAGCTCAAATAATAATATTATAGTGTAAATGTAGCTCAAATGATAATATTATAGTGTAAATGTAGCTCAAATGATAATATTATAGTGTAAATGTAGCTCAAATAATAATATTATTGTGTAAATGTAGCTCAAATAATAATATTATAGTGTAAATGTAGCTCAAATGATAATATTATAGTCTAAATGTAGCTCAAATGATAATATTATAGTCTAAATGTAGCTCAAATGATAATATTATAGTGTAAATGTAGCTCAAATGATAATATTATAGTCTAAATGTAGCTCAAATGATAATATTATAGTCTAAATGTAGCTCAAATGATAATATTATAGTGTAAACGTAGCTCAAATAATAATATTATAGTGTAAATGTAGCTCAAATGATAATATTATAGTGTAAATGTAGCTCAAATGATAATATTATAGTGTAAATGTAGCTCAAATGATAATATTATAGTGTAAATGTAGCTCAAATGATAATATTATAGTGTAAATGTAGCTCAAATGATAATATTATAGTGTAAATGTAGCTCAAATGATAATATTATAGTCTAAATGTAGCTCAAATAATAATATTATAGTGTAAATGTAGCTCAAATAATAATATTATAGTCTAAATGTAGCTCAAATGATAATATTATAGTGTAAATGTAGCTCAAATGATAATATTATAGTGTAAATGTAGCTCAAATAATAATATTATAGTGTAAATGTAGCTCAAATGATAATATTATAGTCTAAATGTAGCTCAAATGATAATATTATAGTCTAAATGTAGCTCAAATGATAATATTATAGTCTAAATGTAGCTCAAATGATAATATTATAGTGTAAATGTAGCTCAAATGATAATATTATAGTGTAAATGTAGCTCAAATGATAATATTATAGTGTAAATGTAGCTCAAATGATAATATTATAGTCTAAATGTAGCTCAAATGATAATATTATAGTGTAAATGTAGCTCAAATGATAATATTATAGTGTAAATGTAGCTCAAATAATAATATTATAGTGTAAATGTAGCTCAAATGATAATATTATAGTCTAAATGTAGCTCAAATAATAATATTAGTGTAAATGTAGCTCAAATGATATTATAGTCTAAATGTAGCTCAAATAATAATATTATAGTGTAAATGTAGCTCAAATGATAATATTATAGTCTAAATGTAGCTCAAATGATAATATTATAGTCTAAATGTAGCTCAAATAATAATATTATAGTGTAAATGTAGCTCAAATGATAATATTATAGTGTAAATGTAGCTCAAATGATAATATTATAGTCTAAATGTAGCTCAAATGATAATATTATAGTGTAAATGTAGCTCAAATGATAATATTATAGTCTAAATGTAGCTCAAATAATAATATTATAGTGTAAATGTAGCTCAAATGATAATATTATAGTCTAAATGTAGCTCAAATAATAATATTATAGTCTAAATGTAGCTCAAATGATAATATTATAGTCTAAATGTAGCTCAAATGATAATATTATAGTGTAAATGTAGCTCAAATAATAATATTATAGTCTAAATGTAGCTCAAATTCCATTCACATATGCATAGCCTACGTGAGTTGCAGTTGGGATGTGTGTACATGCTTAGATTGATATGGAGGATTCGAAGTTGCATAATAAATCGTAGGCAGTGTCCACCATTCTTTAACTGTCTTCGTGGTGCGATGCATAAGGTGTTGATTTTCGGTGTGAGCATCCTGGATTCGAATCCACGGACTGCCACATGTGTTTGTAAATTTCATTAATCGATTTTAGGAGTATAGTTGGTTGTTGGAAGGAACATAATAATAATATTATAGTCTAAATGTAGCTCAAATGATAATATTTTAGTCTAAATGTAGCTCAAATAATAATATTATAGTCTAAATGTAGCTCAAATAATAATATTATAGTCTAAATGTAGCTCAAATGATAATATTATAGTCTAAATGTAGCTCAAATAATAATATTATAGTCTAAATGTAGCTCAAATGATAATATTATAGTGTAAATGTAGCTCAAATGATAATATTATAGTGTAAATGTAGCTCAAATGATAATATTATAGTCTAAATGTAGCTCAAATGATAATATTATAGTCTAAATGTAGCTCAAATGATAATATTATAGTGTAAATGTAGCTCAAATAATAATATTATAGTCTAAATGTAGCTCAAATGATAATATTATAGTCTAAATGTAGCTCAAATAATAATATTATAGTCTAAATGTAGCTCAAATGATAATATTATAGTGTAAATGTAGCTCAAATGATAATATTATAGTGTAAATGTAGCTCAAATGATAATATTATTGTGTAAATGTTGCTCAAATGATAATATTATAGTGTAAATGTAGCTCAAATGATAATATTATAGTCTAAATGTAGCTCAAATGATAATATTATAGTGTAAATGTAGCTCAAATGATAATATTATAGTCTAAATGTAGCTCAAATAATAATATTATAGTGTAAATGTAGCTCAAATAATAATATTATAGTCTAAATGTAGCTCAAATGATAATATAGTCTAAATGTAGCTCAAATAATAATATTATTGTCTAAATGTAGCTCAAATGATAATATTATAGTCTAAATGTAGCTCAAATAATAATATTATAGTCTAAATGAAGCTCAAATGATAATATTATAGTGTAAATGTAGCTCAAATGATAATATTATAGTGTAAATGTAGCTCAAATGATAATATTATAGTCTAAATGTAGCTCAAATAATAATATTATAGTCTAAATGTGGCTCAAATGATAATATTATAGTGTAAATGTAGCTCAAATGATAATATTATAGTGTAAATGTAGCTCAAATGATAATATTATAGTGTAAATGTAGCTCAAATGATAATATTATAGTGTAAATGTAGCTCAAATAATAATATTATAGTGTAAATGTAGCTCAAATGATAATATTGTAGTGTAAATGTAGCTCAAATGATAATATTATAGTGTAAATGTAGCTCAAATAATAATATTATAGTGTAAATGTAGCTCAAATAATAATATTATAGTGTAAATGTAGCTCAAATGATAATATTATAGTGTAAATGTAGCTCAAATGATAATATTATAGTGTAAATGTAGCTCAAATAATAATATTATAGTGTAAATGTAGCTCAAATAATAATATTATAGTGTAAATGTAGCTCAAATGATAATATTATAGTCTAAATGTAGCTCAAATGATAATATTATAGCCTAAATGTAGCTCAAATGATAATATTATAGTGTAAACGTAGCTCAAATGATAATATTATAGTCTAAATGTAGCTCAAATGATAATATTATAGTCTAAATGTAGCTCAAATGATAATATTATAGTGTAAACGTAGCTCAAATAATAATATTATAGTGTAAATGTAGCTCAAATGATAATATTATAGTGTAAATGTAGCTCAAATGATAATATTATAGTGTAAATGTAGCTCAAATAATAATATTATAGTGTAAATGTAGCTCAAATAATAATATTATAGTGTAAATGTAGCTAAATGATAATATTATAGTGTAAATGTAGCTCAAATGATAATATTATAGTGTAAATGTAGCTCAAATGATAATATTATAGTGTAAATGTAGCTCAAATGATAATATTATAGTCTAAATGTAGCTCAAATAATAATATTATAGTGTAAATGTAGCTCAAATGATAATATTATAGTCTAAATGTAGCTCAAATGATAATATTATAGTCTAAATGTAGCTCAAATAATAATATTATAGTGTAAATGTAGCTCAAATGATAATATTATAGTCTAAATGTAGCTCAAATAATAATATTATAGTCTAAATGTAGCTCAAATGATAATATTATAGTCTAAATGTAGCTCAAATGATAATATTATAGTGTAAATGTAGCTCAAATAATAATATTATAGTCTAAATGTAGCTCAAATTCCATTCACATATGCATAGCCTACGTGAGTTGCAGTTGGGATGTGTGTACATGCTTAGATTGATATGGAGGATTCGAAGTTGCATAATAAATCGTAAGCAGTGTCCACCATTCTTTAACTGTCTTAGTGGTGCGATGCATAAGGTGTTGATTTTCGGTGTGAGCATCCTGGATTCGAATCCACGGTCTGCCACATGTGTTTGTAAATTTCATTAATCGATTTTAGGAGTATAGTTGGTTGTTGGAAGGAACATAATAATAATATTATAGTCTAAATGTAGCTCAAATGATAATATTTTAGTCTAAATGTAGCTCAAATAATAATATTATAGTCTAAATGTAGCTCAAATAATAATATTATAGTCTAAATGTAGCTCAAATGATAATATTATAGTCTAAATGTAGCTCAAATAATAATATTATAGTCTAAATGTAGCTCAAATGATAATATTATAGTGTAAATGTAGCTCAAATGATAATATTATAGTGTAAATGTAGCTCAAATGATAATATTATAGTCTAAATGTAGCTCAAATGATAATATTATAGTCTAAATGTAGCTCAAATGATAATATTATAGTGTAAATGTAGCTCAAATAATAATATTATAGTCTAAATGTAGCTCAAATGATAATATTATAGTCTAAATGTAGCTCAAATAATAATATTATAGTCTAAATGTAGCTCAAATGATAATATTATAGTGTAAATGTAGCTCAAATGATAATATTATAGTGTAAATGTAGCTCAAATGATAATATTATTGTGTAAATGTTGCTCAAATGATAATATTATAGTGTAAATGTAGCTCAAATGATAATATTATAGTCTAAATGTAGCTCAAATGATAATATTATAGTGTAAATGTAGCTCAAATGATAATATTATAGTCTAAATGTAGCTCAAATAATAATATTATAGTGTAAATGTAGCTCAAATAATAATATTATAGTCTAAATGTAGCTCAAATGATAATATAGTCTAAATGTAGCTCAAATAATAATATTATAGTCTAAATGTAGCTCAAATGATAATATTATAGTCTAAATGTAGCTCAAATAATAATATTATAGTCTAAATGAAGCTCAAATGATAATATTATAGTGTAAATGTAGCTCAAATGATAATATTATAGTGTAAATGTAGCTCAAATGATAATATTATAGTCTAAATGTAGCTCAAATAATAATATTATAGTCTAAATGTAGATCAAATGATAATATTATAGTGTAAATGTAGCTCAAATGATAATATTATAGTGTAAATGTAGCTCAAATGATAATATTATAGTCTAAATGTAGCTCAAATGATAATATTATAGTGTAAATGTAGCTCAAATGATAATATTATAGTGTAAATGTAGCTCAAATAATAATATTATAGTGTAAATGTAGCTCAAATGATATTATAGTGTAAATGTAGCTCAAATGATAATATTATAGTGTAAATGTAGCTCAAATAATAATATTATAGTGTAAATGTAGCTCAAATAATAATATTATAGTGTAAATGTAGCTCAAATGATAATATTATAGTGTAAATGTAGCTCAAATGATAATATTATAGTGTAAATGTAGCTCAAATAATAATATTATTGTGTAAATGTAGCTCAAATAATAATATTATAGTGTAAATGTAGCTCAAATGATAATATTATAGTCTAAATGTAGCTCAAATGATAATATTATAGTCTAAATGTAGCTCAAATGATAATATTATAGTGTAAATGTAGCTCAAATGATAATATTATAGTCTAAATGTAGCTCAAATGATAATATTATAGTCTAAATGTAGCTCAAATGATAATATTATAGTGTAAACGTAGCTCAAATAATAATATTATAGTGTAAATGTAGCTCAAATGATAATATTATAGTGTAAATGTAGCTCAAATGATAATATTATAGTGTAAATGTAGCTCAAATGATAATATTATAGTGTAAATGTAGCTCAAATGATAATATTATAGTGTAAATGTAGCTCAAATGATAATATTATAGTGTAAATGTAGCTCAAATGATAATATTATAGTCTAAATGTAGCTCAAATAATAATATTATAGTGTAAATGTAGCTCAAATAATAATATTATAGTCTAAATGTAGCTCAAATGATAATATTATAGTGTAAATGTAGCTCAAATGATAATATTATAGTGTAAATGTAGCTCAAATAATAATATTATAGTGTAAATGTAGCTCAAATGATAATATTATAGTCTAAATGTAGCTCAAATGATAATATTATAGTCTAAATGTAGCTCAAATGATAATATTATAGTCTAAATGTAGCTCAAATGATAATATTATAGTGTAAATGTAGCTCAAATGATAATATTATAGTGTAAATGTAGCTCAAATGATAATATTATAGTGTAAATGTAGCTCAAATGATAATATTATAGTCTAAATGTAGCTCAAATGATAATATTATAGTGTAAATGTAGCTCAAATGATAATATTATAGTGTAAATGTAGCTCAAATAATAATATTATAGTGTAAATGTAGCTCAAATGATAATATTATAGTCTAAATGTAGCTCAAATAATAATATTAGTGTAAATGTAGCTCAAATGATATTATAGTCTAAATGTAGCTCAAATAATAATATTATAGTGTAAATGTAGCTCAAATGATAATATTATAGTCTAAATGTAGCTCAAATGATAATATTATAGTCTAAATGTAGCTCAAATAATAATATTATAGTGTAAATGTAGCTCAAATGATAATATTATAGTGTAAATGTAGCTCAAATGATAATATTATAGTCTAAATGTAGCTCAAATGATAATATTATAGTGTAAATGTAGCTCAAATGATAATATTATAGTGTAAATGTAGCTCAAATAATAATATTATAGTGTAAATGTAGCTCAAATGATAATATTATAGTCTAAATGTAGCTCAAATAATAATATTATAGTGTAAATGTAGCTCAAATGATAATATTATAGTCTAAATGTAGCTCAAATAATAATATTATCGTGTAAATGTAGCTCAAATGATAATATTATAGTCTAAATGTAGCTCAAATGATAATATTATAGTCTAAATGTAGCTCAAATAATAATATTATAGTGTAAATGTAGCTCAAATGATAATATTATAGTCTCAATGTAGCTCAAATAATAATATTATAGTCTAAATGTAGCTCAAATGATAATATTATAGTCTAAACGTAGCTCAAATGATAATATTATAGTGTAAATGTAGCTCAAATAATAATATTATAGTCTAAATGTAGCTCAAATAATAATATTATAGTCTAAATGTAGCTCAAATGATAATATTTTAGTCTAAATGTAGCTCAAATAATAATATTATAGTCTAATTGTAGCTCAAATAATAATATTATAGTCTAAATGTAGCTCAAATGATAATATTATAGTCTAAATGTAGCTCAAATAATAATATTATAGTCTAAATGTAGCTCAAATGATAATATTATAGTGTAAATGTAGCTCAAATGATAATATTATAGTGTAAATGTAGCTCAAATGATAATATTATAGTCTAAATGTAGCTCAAATGATAATATTATAGTGTAAATGTAGCTCAAATAATAATATTATATTGTAAATGTAGCTCAAATGATAATATTATAGTCTAAATGTAGCTCAAATGATAATATTGTAGTGTAAATGTAGCTCAAATAATAATACTATAGTGTAAATGTAGCTCAAATGATAATATTATAGTGTAAATGTAGCTCAAATGATAATATTATAGTGTAAATGTAGCTCAAATGATATTATAGTGTAAATGTAGCTCAAATGATAATATTATAGTGTAAATGTAGCTCAAATGATAATATTATAGTCTAAATGTAGCTCAAATGATAATATTATAGTGTAAATGTAGCTCAAATAATAATATTATAGTGTAAATGTAGCTCAAATGATAATATTATAGTCTAAATGTAGCTCAAATAATAATATTATAGTGTAAATGTAGCTCAAATAATAATATTATAGTGTAAATGTAGCTCAAATAATAATATTATAGTGTAAATGTAGCTCAAATAATAATATTATAGTGTAAATGTAGCTCAAATGATAATATTATAGTCTAAATGTAGCTCAAATTCCATTCACATATGCATAGCCTACGTGAGTTGCAGTTGGGATGTGTGTACATGCTTAGATTGATATGGAGGATTCGAAGTTGCATAATAAATCGTAGGCAGTGTCCACCATTCTTTAACTGTCTTCGTGGTGCGATGCATAAGGTGTTGATTTTCGGTGTGAGCATCCTGGATTCGAATCCACGGACTGCCACATGTGTTTGTAAATTTCATTAATCGATTTTAGGAGTATAGTTGGTTGTTGGAAGGAACATAATAATAATATTATAGTCTAAATGTAGCTCAAATGATAATATTTTAGTCTAAATGTAGCTCAAATAATAATATTATAGTCTAAATGTAGCTCAAATAATAATATTATAGTCTAAATGTAGCTCAAATGATAATATTATAGTCTAAATGTAGCTCAAATAATAATATTATAGTCTAAATGTAGCTCAAATGATAATATTATAGTGTAAATGTAGCTCAAATGATAATATTATAGTGTAAATGTAGCTCAAATGATAATATTATAGTCTAAATGTAGCTCAAATGATAATATTATAGTCTAAATGTAGCTCAAATGATAATATTATAGTGTAAATGTAGCTCAAATAATAATATTATAGTCTAAATGTAGCTCAAATGATAATATTATAGTCTAAATGTAGCTCAAATAATAATATTATAGTCTAAATGTAGCTCAAATGATAATATTATAGTGTAAATGTAGCTCAAATGATAATATTATAGTGTAAATGTAGCTCAAATGATAATATTATTGTGTAAATGTTGCTCAAATGATAATATTATAGTGTAAATGTAGCTCAAATGATAATATTATAGTCTAAATGTAGCTCAAATGATAATATTATAGTGTAAATGTAGCTCAAATGATAATATTATAGTCTAAATGTAGCTCAAATAATAATATTATAGTGTAAATGTAGCTCAAATAATAATATTATAGTCTAAATGTAGCTCAAATGATAATATAGTCTAAATGTAGCTCAAATAATAATATTATAGTCTAAATGTAGCTCAAATGATAATATTATAGTCTAAATGTAGCTCAAATAATAATATTATAGTCTAAATGAAGCTCAAATGATAATATTATAGTGTAAATGTAGCTCAAATGATAATATTATAGTGTAAATGTAGCTCAAATGATAATATTATAGTCTAAATGTAGCTCAAATAATAATATTATAGTCTAAATGTAGCTCAAATGATAATATTATAGTGTAAATGTAGCTCAAATGATAATATTATAGTGTAAATGTAGCTCAAATGATAATATTATAGTGTAAATGTAGCTCAAATGATAATATTATAGTGTAAATGTAGCTCAAATGATAATATTATAGTGTAAATGTAGCTCAAATAATAATATTATAGTGTAAATGTAGCTCAAATGATAATATTATAGTGTAAATGTAGCTCAAATGATAATATTATAGTGTAAATGTAGCTCAAATAATAATATTATAGTGTAAATGTAGCTCAAATAATAATATTATAGTGTAAATGTAGCTCAAATGATAATATTATAGTGTAAATGTAGCTCAAATGATAATATTATAGTGTAAATGTAGCTCAAATAATAATATTATAGTGTAAATGTAGCTCAAATAATAATATTATAGTGTAAATGTAGCTCAAATGATAATATTATAGTCTAAATGTAGCTCAAATGATAATATTATAGTCTAAATGTAGCTCAAATGATAATATTATAGTGTAAATGTAGCTCAAATGATAATATTATAGTCTAAATGTAGCTCAAATGATAATATTATAGTCTAAATGTAGCTCAAATGATAATATTATAGTGTAAACATAGCTCAAATAATAATATTATAGTGTAAATGTAGCTCAAATGATAATATTATAGTGTAAATGTAGCTCAAATGATAATATTATAGTGTAAATGTAGCTCAAATGATAATATTATAGTGTAAATGTAGCTGAAATAATAATATTATAGTGTAAATGTAGCTCAAATAATAATATTATAGTGTAAATGTAGCTAAATGATAATATTATAGTGTAAATGTAGCTCAAATGATAATATTATAGTGTAAATGTAGCTCAAATGATAATATTATAGTGTAAATGTAGCTCAAATGATAATATTATAGTCTAAATGTAGCTCAAATAATAATATTATAGTGTAAATGTAGCTCAAATGATAATATTATAGTCTAAATGTAGCTCAAATGATAATATTATAGTCTAAATGTAGCTCAAATAATAATATTATAGTGTAAATGTAGCTCAAATGATAATATTATAGTCTAAATGTAGCTCAAATAATAATATTATAGTCTAAATGTAGCTCAAATGATAATATTATAGTCTAAATGTAGCTCAAATGATAATATTATAGTGTAAATGTAGCTCAAATAATAATATTATAGTCTAAATGTAGCTCAAATTCCATTCACATATGCATAGCCTACGTGAGTTGCAGTTGGGATGTGTGTACATGCTTAGATTGATATGGAGGATTCGAAGTTGCATAATAAATCGTAGGCAGTGTCCACCATTCTTTAACTGTCTTCGTGGTGCGATGCATAAGGTGTTGATTTTCGGTGTGAGCATCCTGGATTCGAATCCACGGACTGCCACATGTGTTTGTAAATTTCATTAATCGATTTTAGGAGTATAGTTGGTTGTTGGAAGGAACATAATAATAATATTATAGTCTAAATGTAGCTCAAATGATAATATTTTAGTCTAAATGTAGCTCAAATAATAATATTATAGTCTAAATGTAGCTCAAATAATAATATTATAGTCTAAATGTAGCTCAAATGATAATATTATAGTCTAAATGTAGCTCAAATAATAATATTATAGTCTAAATGTAGCTCAAATGATAATATTATAGTGTAAATGTAGCTCAAATGATAATATTATAGTGTAAATGTAGCTCAAATGATAATATTATAGTCTAAATGTAGCTCAAATGATAATATTATAGTCTAAATGTAGCTCAAATGATAATATTATAGTGTAAATGTAGCTCAAATAATAATATTATAGTCTAAATGTAGCTCAAATGATAATATTATAGTCTAAATGTAGCTCAAATAATAATATTATAGTCTAAATGTAGCTCAAATGATAATATTATAGTGTAAATGTAGCTCAAATGATAATATTATAGTGTAAATGTAGCTCAAATGATAATATTATTGTGTAAATGTTGCTCAAATGATAATATTATAGTGTAAATGTAGCTCAAATGATAATATTATAGTCTAAATGTAGCTCAAATGATAATATTATAGTGTAAATGTAGCTCAAATGATAATATTATAGTCTAAATGTAGCTCAAATAATAATATTATAGTGTAAATGTAGCTCAAATAATAATATTATAGTCTAAATGTAGCTCAAATGATAATATAGTCTAAATGTAGCTCAAATAATAATATTATAGTCTAAATGTAGCTCAAATGATAATATTATAGTCTAAATGTAGCTCAAATAATAATATTATAGTCTAAATGAAGCTCAAATGATAATATTATAGTGTAAATGTAGCTCAAATGATAATATTATAGTGTAAATGTAGCTCAAATGATAATATTATAGTCTAAATGTAGCTCAAATAATAATATTATAGTCTAAATGTAGCTCAAATGATAATATTATAGTGTAAATGTAGCTCAAATGATAATATTATAGTGTAAATGTAGCTCAAATGATAATATTATAGTGTAAATGTAGCTCAAATGATAATATTATAGTGTAAATGTAGCTCAAATGATAATATTATAGTGTAAATGTAGCTCAAATAATAATATTATAGTGTAAATGTAGCTCAAATGATAATATTATAGTGTAAATGTAGCTCAAATGATAATATTATAGTGTAAATGTAGCTCAAATAATAATATTATAGTGTAAATGTAGCTCAAATAATAATATTATAGTGTAAATGTAGCTCAAATGATAATATTATAGTGTAAATGTAGCTCAAATGATAATATTATAGTGTAAATGTAGCTCAAATAATAATATTATAGTGTAAATGTAGCTCAAATAATAATATTATAGTGTAAATGTAGCTCAAATGATAATATTATAGTCTAAATGTAGCTCAAATGATAATATTATAGTCTAAATGTAGCTCAAATGATAATATTATAGTGTAAACGTAGCTCAAATGATAATATTATAGTCTAAATGTAGCTCAAATGATAATATTATAGTCTAAATGTAGCTCAAATGATAATATTATAGTGTAAACGTAGCTCAAATAATAATATTATAGTGTAAATGTAGCTCAAATGATAATATTATAGTGTAAATGTAGCTCAAATGATAATATTATAGTGTAAATGTAGCTCAAATGATAATATTATAGTGTAAATGTAGCTCAAATAATAATATTATAGTGTAAATGTAGCTCAAATAATAATATTATAGTGTAAATGTAGCTAAATGATAATATTATAGTGTAAATGTAGCTCAAATGATAATATTATAGTGTAAATGTAGCTCAAATGATAATATTATAGTGTAAATGTAGCTCAAATGATAATATTATAGTCTAAATGTAGCTCAAATAATAATATTATAGTGTAAATGTAGCTCAAATGATAATATTATAGTCTAAATGTAGCTCAAATGATAATATTATAGTCTAAATGTAGCTCAAATAATAATATTAGAGTGTAAATGTAGCTCAAATGATAATATTATAGTCTAAATGTAGCTCAAATAATAATATTATAGTCTAAATGTAGCTCAAATGATAATATTATAGTCTAAATGTAGCTCAAATGATAATATTATAGTGTAAATGTAGCTCAAATAATAATATTATAGTCTAAATGTAGCTCAAATTCCATTCACATATGCATAGCCTACGTGAGTTGCAGTTGGGATGTGTGTACATGCTTAGATTGATATGGAGGATTCGAAGTGGCATAATAAATCGTAGGCAGTGTCCACCATTCTTTAACTGTCTTGGTGGTGCGATGCATAAGGTGTTGATTTTCGGTGTGAGCATCCTGGATTCGAATCCACGGACTGCCACATGTGTTTGTAAATTTCATTAATCGATTTTAGGAGTATAGTTGGTTGTTGGAAGGAACATAATAATAATATTATAGTCTAAATGTAGCTCAAATGATAATATTTTAGTCTAAATGTAGCTCAAATAATAATATTATAGTCTAAATGTAGCTCAAATAATAATATTATAGTCTAAATGTAGCTCAAATGATAATATTATAGTCTAAATATAGCTCAAATAATAATATTATAGTCTAAATGTAGCTCAAATGATAATATTATAGTGTAAATGTAGCTCAAATGATAATATTATAGTGTAAATGTAGCTCAAATGATAATATTATAGTCTAAATGTAGCTCAAATGATAATATTATAGTCTAAATGTAGCTCAAATGATAATATTATAGTGTAAATGTAGCTCAAATAATAATATTATAGTCTAAATGTAGCTCAAATGATAATATTATAGTCTAAATGTAGCTCAAATAATAATATTATAGTCTAAATGTAGCTCAAATGATAATATTATAGTGTAAATGTAGCTCAAATGATAATATTATAGTGTAAATGTAGCTCAAATGATAATATTATTGTGTAAATGTTGCTCAAATGATAATATTATAGTGTAAATGTAGCTCAAATGATAATATTATAGTCTAAATGTAGCTCAAATGATAATATTATAGTGTAAATGTAGCTCAAATGATAATATTATAGTCTAAATGTAGCTCAAATAATAATATTATAGTGTAAATGTAGCTCAAATAATAATATTATAGTCTAAATGTAGCTCAAATGATAATATAGTCTAAATGTAGCTCAAATAATAATATTATAGTCTAAATGTAGCTCAAATGATAATATTATAGTCTAAATGTAGCTCAAATAATAATATTATAGTCTAAATGAAGCTCAAATGATAATATTATAGTGTAAATGTAGCTCAAATGATAATATTATAGTGTAAATGTAGCTCAAATGATAATATTATAGTCTAAATGTAGCTCAAATAATAATATTATAGTCTAAATGTAGATCAAATGATAATATTATAGTGTAAATGTAGCTCAAATGATAATATTATAGTGTAAATGTAGCTCAAATGATAATATTATAGTCTAAATGTAGCTCAAATGATAATATTATAGTGTAAATGTAGCTCAAATGATAATATTATAGTGTAAATGTAGCTCAAATAATAATATTATAGTGTAAATGTAGCTCAAATGATATTATAGTGTAAATGTAGCTCAAATGATAATATTATAGTGTAAATGTAGCTCAAATAATAATATTATAGTGTAAATGTAGCTCAAATAATAATATTATAGTGTAAATGTAGCTCAAATGATAATATTATAGTGTAAATGTAGCTCAAATGATAATATTATAGTGTAAATGTAGCTCAAATAATAATATTATTGTGTAAATGTAGCTCAAATAATAATATTATAGTGTAAATGTAGCTCAAATGATAATATTATAGTCTAAATGTAGCTCAAATGATAATATTATAGTCTAAATGTAGCTCAAATGATAATATTATAGTGTAAATGTAGCTCAAATGATAATATTATAGTCTAAATGTAGCTCAAATGATAATATTATAGTCTAAATGTAGCTCAAATGATAATATTATAGTGTAAACGTAGCTCAAATAATAATATTATAGTGTAAATGTAGCTCAAATGATAATATTATAGTGTAAATGTAGCTCAAATGATAATATTATAGTGTAAATGTAGCTCAAATGATAATATTATAGTGTAAATGTAGCTCAAATGATAATATTATAGTGTAAATGTAGCTCAAATAATAATATTATAGTGTAAATGTAGCTCAAATGATAATATTATAGTGTAAATGTAGCTCAAATGATAATATTATAGTGTAAATGTAGCTCAAATGATAATATTATAGTGTAAATGTAGCTCAAATGATAATATTATAGTCTAAATGTAGCTCAAATAATAATATTATAGTGTAAATGTAGCTCAAATAATAATATTATAGTCTAAATGTAGCTCAAATGATAATATTATAGTGTAAATGTAGCTCAAATGATAATATTATAGTGTAAATGTAGCTCAAATAATAATATTATAGTGTAAATGTAGCTCAAATGATAATATTATAGTCTAAATGTAGCTCAAATGATAATATTATAGTCTAAATGTAGCTCAAATGATAATATTATAGTCTAAATGTAGCTCAAATGATAATATTATAGTGTAAATGTAGCTCAAATGATAATATTATAGTGTAAATGTAGCTCAAATGATAATATTATAGTGTAAATGTAGCTCAAATGATAATATTATAGTCTAAATGTAGCTCAAATGATAATATTATAGTGTAAATGTAGCTCAAATGATAATATTATAGTGTAAATGTAGCTCAAATAATAATATTATAGTGTAAATGTAGCTCAAATGATAATATTATAGTCTAAATGTAGCTCAAATAATAATATTAGTGTAAATGTAGCTCAAATGATAATATTATAGTCTAAATGTAGCTCAAATAATAATATTATAGTGTAAATGTAGCTCAAATGATAATATTATAGTCTAAATGTAGCTCAAATGATAATATTATAGTCTAAATGTAGCTCAAATAATAATATTATAGTGTAAATGTAGCTCAAATGATAATATTATAGTGTAAATGTAGCTCAAATGATAATATTATAGTCTAAATGTAGCTCAAATGATAATATTATAGTGTAAATGTAGCTCAAATAATAATATTATAGTGTAAATGTAGCTCAAATGATAATATTATAGTCTAAATGTAGCTCAAATAATAATATTATAGTGTAAATGTAGCTCAAATGATAATATTATAGTCTAAATGTAGCTCAAATAATAATATTATAGTGTAAATGTAGCTCAAATGATAATATTATAGTCTAAATGTAGCTCAAATGATAATATTATAGTCTAAATGTAGCTCAAATAATAATATTATAGTGTAAATGTAGCTCAAATGATAATATTATAGTCTCAATGTAGCTCAAATAATAATATTATAGTCTAAATGTAGCTCAAATGATAATATTATAGTCTAAATGTAGCTCAAATGATAATATTATAGTGTAAATGTAGCTCAAATAATAATATTATAGTCTAAATGTAGCTCAAATAATAATATTATAGTCTAAATGTAGCTCAAATGATAATATTTTAGTCTAAATGTAGCTCAAATAATAATATTATAGTCTAATTGTAGCTCAAATAATAATATTATAGTCTAAATGTAGCTCAAATGATAATATTATAGTCTAAATGTAGCTCAAATAATAATATTATAGTCTAAATGTAGCTCAAATGATAATATTATAGTGTAAATGTAGCTCAAATGATAATATTATAGTGTAAATGTAGCTCAAATGATAATATTATAGTCTAAATGTAGCTCAAATGATAATATTATAGTGTAAATGTAGCTCAAATAATAATATTATATTGTAAATGTAGCTCAAATGATAATATTATAGTCTAAATGTAGCTCAAATGATAATATTGTAGTGTAAATGTAGCTCAAATAATAATACTATAGTGTAAATGTAGCTCAAATGATAATATTATAGTGTAAATGTAGCTCAAATGATAATATTATAGTGTAAATGTAGCTCAAATGATATTATAGTGTAAATGTAGCTCAAATGATAATATTATAGTGTAAATGTAGCTCAAATGATAATATTATAGTCTAAATGTAGCTCAAATGATAATATTATAGTGTAAATGTAGCTCAAATAATAATATTATAGTGTAAATGTAGCTCAAATGATAATATTATAGTCTAAATGTAGCTCAAATAATAATATTATAGTGTAAATGTAGCTCAAATAATAATATTATAGTGTAAATGTAGCTCAAATATTAATATTATAGTGTAAATGTAGCTCAAATAATAATATTATAGTGTAAATGTAGCTCAAATGATAATATTATAGTCTAAATGTAGCTCAAATTCCATTCACATATGCATAGCCTACGTGAGTTGCAGTTGGGATGTGTGTACATGCTTAGATTGATATGGAGGATTCGAAGTTGCATAATAAATCGTAGGCAGTGTCCACCATTCTTTAACTGTCTTCGTGGTGCGATGCATAAGGTGTTGATTTTCGGTGTGAGCATCCTGGATTCGAATCCACGGACTGCCACATGTGTTTGTAAATTTCATTAATCGATTTTAGGAGTATAGTTGGTTGTTGGAAGGAACATAATAATAATATTATAGTCTAAATGTAGCTCAAATGATAATATTTTAGTCTAAATGTAGCTCAAATAATAATATTATAGTCTAAATGTAGCTCAAATAATAATATTATAGTCTAAATGTAGCTCAAATGATAATATTATAGTCTAAATGTAGCTCAAATAATAATATTATAGTCTAAATGTAGCTCAAATGATAATATTATAGTGTAAATGTAGCTCAAATGATAATATTATAGTGTAAATGTAGCTCAAATGATAATATTATAGTCTAAATGTAGCTCAAATGATAATATTATAGTCTAAATGTAGCTCAAATGATAATATTATAGTGTAAATGTAGCTCAAATAATAATATTATAGTCTAAATGTAGCTCAAATGATAATATTATAGTCTAAATGTAGCTCAAATAATAATATTATAGTCTAAATGTAGCTCAAATGATAATATTATAGTGTAAATGTAGCTCAAATGATAATATTATAGTGTAAATGTAGCTCAAATGATAATATTATTGTGTAAATGTTGCTCAAATGATAATATTATAGTGTAAATGTAGCTCAAATGATAATATTATAGTCTAAATGTAGCTCAAATGATAATATTATAGTGTAAATGTAGCTCAAATGATAATATTATAGTCTAAATGTAGCTCAAATAATAATATTATAGTGTAAATGTAGCTCAAATAATAATATTATAGTCTAAATGTAGCTCAAATGATAATATAGTCTAAATGTAGCTCAAATAATAATATTATAGTCTAAATGTAGCTCAAATGATAATATTATAGTCTAAATGTAGCTCAAATAATAATATTATAGTCTAAATGAAGCTCAAATGATAATATTATAGTGTAAATGTAGCTCAAATGATAATATTATAGTGTAAATGTAGCTCAAATGATAATATTATAGTCTAAATGTAGCTCAAATAATAATATTATAGTCTAAATGTAGCTCAAATGATAATATTATAGTGTAAATGTAGCTCAAATGATAATATTATAGTGTAAATGTAGCTCAAATGATAATATTATAGTGTAAATGTAGCTCAAATGATAATATTATAGTGTAAATGTAGCTCAAATGATAATATTATAGTGTAAATGTAGCTCAAATAATAATATTATAGTGTAAATGTAGCTCAAATGATAATATTATAGTGTAAATGTAGCTCAAATGATAATATTATAGTGTAAATGTAGCTCAAATAATAATATTATAGTGTAAATGTAGCTCAAATAATAATATTATAGTGTAAATGTAGCTCAAATGATAATATTATAGTGTAAATGTAGCTCAAATGATAATATTATAGTGTAAATGTAGCTCAAATAATAATATTATAGTGTAAATGTAGCTCAAATAATAATATTATAGTGTAAATGTAGCTCAAATGATAATATTATAGTCTAAATGTAGCTCAAATGATAATATTATAGTCTAAATGTAGCTCAAATGATAATATTATAGTGTAAATGTAGCTCAAATGATAATATTATAGTCTAAATGTAGCTCAAATGATAATATTATAGTCTAAATGTAGCTCAAATGATAATATTATAGTGTAAACATAGCTCAAATAATAATATTATAGTGTAAATGTAGCTCAAATGATAATATTATAGTGTAAATGTAGCTCAAATGATAATATTATAGTGTAAATGTAGCTCAAATGATAATATTATAG
>JBAKBP010017916.1:0-47864 GCA_037953745.1 Lithodes maja
GTACAGGCTGTAATCATGAGAGGGGTGGCTAATTGGGAGGGAGGCAAGAATTGAGTAGAGAGAATGGAAGGGCTAGGGGAGAGAGAGAATATGGATATAATGCGGAGGGATACATGGGGTATGGAAGAGAGAATGAAGCGGTGTAGGAAAGAGAAGAGGAAGAAGGGGTAGGGGAAAGAGAGAGAGAGGTACAATGAATAGTTAGTATCTCAGAGACCTTGCGGTCTATTCAGAGGAGATAATCGAAGAGGAAGAAGAGAGACTGTTTAGTGCACTTCACTCTTTACAGAGTGTGCAAAATACTGTGCACTCTCTTCTTGAACTGCTCTACTGAAGAACTATTTACAACTTCGGAGAGAAGATTGTTCCAGTTAGAACAGATCTTATAATATGTGAAAAGTTTCCACAAATACTAGTGCTGAACCTTTTCAATACTAATTTCCAGCTATGGTTGTGTGTTGTATTCATATTGAGGCTAAACATTTTACAATAATCCACATTGTCAAACCCATTAACTCTTTTATAAACTTCAATGAGCTGACCTCGTAGCCTGTGTGTCTCCAACGGGAAGAGATCAGGAGCTCTCAACCGGTCCTCGTAGCTCATTCTTGTAAGCGATGGAATAAGCTTTGTAGCCCTAGCTTGTACTCTTTCCAGTCACTCTATATCTTTCCTGAGTGCTGGGGACCAGCATTGAACATCATACTCCAGGAGAGGCCGTATCAGAGCATTGTAAATTGTGAAGACTATTTCTTTATTTCTATACTTAAATTGCCTCTTAATATAGCCCAATAATTTATGAGCTTTCTTCTCTACTTCAAAGAACTGTTTGGAAAACTTTAGGTCTCTGCTAATCAGAACACCCAAATCCTTTTCTAAGTCGGTCCCTTCCAGAGGCATTCCCAATAGTGAATAGCCTGAATTTGGGTTTGTTTGGCCGATATGCATCACCTTGCACTTTTCCAAGTTAAGAGGCATCTGCCATGTCTCCGACCATTCACCCAGTCTGTTGAGGTCCATTCTGAGCAGTTCAACCCCGCATTGGGGTCTTTCACATTCATTCCAAGCTTTTTGCCTTCTGCAAACTTAGAGATCACACTCAACAGACAAATATCGATGTCATTGACATATATGATAAACAGTAGTGGACCCAAGGACAAATTCCTGTGGAACTCCAGAAGTGACTGGAGTCCACTCAGAAGAAACACCATTGATTACCACTCGTTGTTGTCTACCTGTCAGCCAACTGTCTATCCAATTTGTGGCCTCTGTATTGATACTTAATGCACTCACTTTTGAAGTTAGCCTGCAATGAGGCACTTTGTCAAAAGCTTTTTGAAAATCTAAGTAAATGATGTCTATGGCTCTACTTTTGTCATACTCACTCAGCATTTCAGGGACAAATTCCAGCAAATTGGTAAGACATGATCAGTGTCACCTGAATCCATGTTAGGAATCTGTAATTAGATTGTGGATTTCTAGGTAGTCAACTATCTTGTCTACTAGTATCCCTTCTAAGAGTTTTACTATGATAGAAGTCAAGCTAATTGCCCGATAATTCTTGGGACACTAGTGATCACCTTTCTTAAAGATTGGGGTCACATTGGCCAGTTTCCAGTCTTCAGGGACCTCTCCATTTTCTAGTGATTTATTGAAGATGCCTGCCAAGAAAGGTGCGTTTCATCTTTCGCGTCTCTTACAACTCGTGGATGAAAGCTATCTGGGCTGGATGACTTGAACCTATTTAACTTATCTATTCTTTTTGCTACCTCCTCTTGGGTACATCTAATTCTGTTAAGAACTTCACCCTCATGCACTAGTCTTGGACTTGGCATGTCATTTGTATTTTACCTTGTGAATATAGAGGAAAAATAGTACTGTAGTTTAGGGATAGCTATATCAGTGCCAGAAGTTTGAAAGTTGGCCTGTTGAAACCTTTAGAGGTCCAATGCTACTTTTGAATGGCTTCCTGCTGTTCACATAGCTGAAGAACTCTTTAGGACTCTCTTTGCAGATGGGCGGCAACCCTAAGTTCTTCATTCTGCTTTTCTTCCTTTAGGATATATTTCACTCTTCTACGCATATTTTTGAAGGAATCTAAATATCTTCG
This sequence comes from Lithodes maja, assembly GCA_037953745.1. Taxonomy (NCBI): domain Eukaryota; kingdom Metazoa; phylum Arthropoda; class Malacostraca; order Decapoda; family Lithodidae; genus Lithodes; species Lithodes maja. The sequence continues at coordinate 2,111 of JBAKBP010017916.1, forward strand.
GTCTTGACTACTTCATGGACTTTCTGTATGGAACCTTTCTCTTTCTAATTGCTGAAGCTATGTCACTTGTGAACCATTTGTGTTGGGTTAAGCCTGATTTGGTAAGTTTATTGGAACGAATGCAGCTTGTCGATCCAAAAACTGCTGTTTGAATGAGCACCAAATTGCATTAACATGCTCACCTTCAAGTCTGATCTGGGATAAGCTTCCCCGAAAGGCCTTCAAAATTTGCACGACGGAAATCTAGTTTTGCACTCTGAGGATTGGTGGGTCTGCTGCTAAAGGTGCGAAGAGAGAACCTAACTAGATTGTGGTCACTACCTCCAAGTGATTACCCAATAGATAAGTTGGTCACACTTTCATCTTCAGTGGTGAACACAAGATTTAGTATATTGTTCCCTCTAGTTTGCTCGTTCACTCACTGGGTCAAAAGGTTATACTTAGTGAAGTCCACAAGACACCTACCTTCAACATCGGCAGATCTTGCTTCCCAGTTTACTGGGCAATTGAAGTCAATTAAGATCACACTGGTTTTATCCTCGATAACATCACTCAGTCTTGTGTACAGAAGTTCATCCTTTTCAACATTTTGATGTGGAGGCCTGTACACCAGAACAATCCTATAGATAGAGTTACCTAGGATGAGGTCTACTCCAAGCAGTTCATGTTCCGACCTGATCTTGCAGTCAATTGAGTTTAGAAAACTTCTGATGTACAAAATAATTCCGCCCCCTTCCTGCATGGTTCGGTCTTTGTGGAACATTCTATATCCAGGTAGTTCAAATTTCCCAACACAATCTCTGGTATCACTGTGAATCCAGGATTCAGTGATAGCCACTACATCGAAACATTCTATAGACAGCAATGCCAGAAGTTCTGAGAATGTATTCCTAATTGACCTGGCATTAAATAATACTACCTTAAGGTGATTCAGGTTTTTCTTAGAACCCCCTAGCTTACCTCGTTTCCAGAAGAGAAAGGGATCTCTGAGGGTAGTGCATTTTTGTGCACACTATTTCTCTGTACACTAGCAGAGATGTTGCAATTCCCTATGTTTGATGAATCCTCACGTGAGGTAGAAGAACCACTATCTAGTGGTTCAGAAATTGGCAACTGAGGTGTAGAGTCTAGATGGAGTTGCGAGACATATCTTGATCTATTGGGGAACTCTGCCATTTGTTGAGAGATATTCTTGCTCTCAGATGGACGAACTCCTTCTTTTGTGGGACCTCTTTCTTAAAGTTTGAGATCAACTGCTGGTGAGGGTTTGTTCTTTTCGTGCTGATGGACGCTTTCTACATTTTTGCTTGCCCTCAGCAAGCTGTGGTGATTTAGGAAATCAACAAGTTTGATTTTACCGCTAGTGCTTAAGTGCACACCGTCATGGAGGTAGAGGTTGCGCTTTCCATTGAACTCATCAAATGGGTCCACAAATCTCACCCCTTTCTGGGTACACAAGTCAGCTACCATTTAAGCCTATTGCTTTGCTGGTAGCAGAATCCCCTCCATACATCCTGGGCAAAATACCAAGTACCCTGCCTCTGTCTGTCTTTAGTCGGAGCTCATCAGCCAGAGACATGGCCTCTCCTATTATTGACTCTGTGACACCCACTTTATTTCTGTTGAGAAACAGGTCATTACCACTGACCTGGGCTATTATTGCCATCGCCTTAGTCTTGAACCAGACTTTTTCTACTTCCTTTATGATCTGGGAAGTCCTTGCACCTGTGAGGCTCTTCACCTTTCTCACATCTCGTCGAAGCTTAACAAAGTGAGACTCTTGGCCTTTGACCCGAGAATCCCGAATCAAAATGGTTTTTGTCTCTTTGTCACTAACAAGACCAAACCTGCTTGACATGTTAAGTTTGTTCCCTTTGTTGTTTGAATGATGCATTGTTGGCTTACCATTTCGCTGCCCACACTGCACTTGCCGATCCTTTTTTCCTCTGTTCTGTGATGACTTAGGGAAGTCATGCTGACTGTTAGCATGGTCTAGAAGACTGAATCTATTTGAGGTGTTAACCTCATATTCCTGTCTGGTCTTTTTTTTCTTTTTGTTTATGACCTCGCTCCAAGCATAGCGAGGGTCACTAGCACTAGCTGTAGCAGGAATCGCAGCCTCTTCTGCAGTTGCTGCTTCAATTGTTGCCACCTTGAATGGCACTACATTCTTATTTTGCTTAATTGCACCTGCATAACTTGTGCTGGTGTTTAAAGGAATGGCTGCCACTCTCTCAATAGCTTCAGTTCCAATAGGCTATCTATTACCTTGTTCAACTCTTCTATTTCTTTTCTTCCTTCATAAACTTCGTTCTTTAGAATTTTATTTTCTCTTTCTCTTTGCTTTAATTGTTCCTTAACCCTTGTCTAGCGGGGTTTTTTGGGCTTATTTGGGCATATTCAGGCCCTTCTGAATGATCAATCAAGTATCTGCATGAAAATAAATTTATTCAGCAAAAAACTAGGCGCTAAAAGCTTCAAAATGAGACCAGAACGAGCTGTGTAGCACTCGTCGTTCTCATACAGTGGTACCACTAACATGGGAGTTTAGCATATAGGGGCATATTTATTCCAGCTACGCTCACTACTGGCTACACTGTCGACCTCTCGAGTAGAGAGGGAGCATGAGTCAGTGGGCGGCGGTAAGCCCTGGGTGTCGGACGTGTGGCCTGCTGTGGTCCCGGCCATTTGCACTCTATTTTAACCCTTTAAAAGCCTTAATAATGCTCCTAACTTGCTGCAAATAGCCGCTGCTCTTTAAGGGTTAATCCCTGCTACCTCCTTCATGAGTTTGCCTTCTATCTCACAAAAGAGACTGAGACTATCATGGTGGATGCTGGCATAGGCACCTTCTTTGAAGTCGATACACCACTTTAGCTTCTTGCACTTAGCGCAAGTTGGTTTGAGTTTTGTAGTACTAGTAGCTGATGTGGTTTTAAATTTGTTCTAATCGTTTAAAGCCCTAAGAGCGGGCCCGTCAGTAACTTCTACTACCCGCCAAGCGGGTAGTTTTACCCTAAACGACCTTGTTTCTATGCTCCTTTTCATGCATAAACAAGAGCCAGAGCGTAATTCAATTATGTATCCCTGAAAGGGTGTTAATTGAGCTTTCCAATGACACCAGAACCATCCTTCTACGACCACTGGTTCTCTTGCAACGATCGTGCAACACGAAGGAAAACTCTCTTAAATAAGGTAATTTCCTTACATAATTCCCTGTGTAGTGAGGTAATGGGTGTGGATGAGTGAGGAGGGGAGGTTAGTTGCGGCGCGGGGACCGTGCCGAGCGGTCAGAGTGAACCTACGCTCCTCCCACCGCTCTTCTCTCTCTCAGAGCCAATTATGTGTTCAAAATTGCTACCGACTTAAGGCGGGCCCCGCCACATAGTCCTTTCTTCTCTAGACCGACTTAAGTCCGGCCCCGCTAGACCAGGGTTAATTACTTTGTAAAGGCTTCTAACTTCAAGGAAAACTAATGACCAATACAATGCTATAAAAAAGGGGGTTGGTGGTGAATGTTTCCTGTGTCATCCGCATCCGCCTTTTAGTCAATGGTGTTCGTTCTGTTCAAGATTCTGACTTTGTTATGTGTGCCACACTAAACCAAAGGTATCATCGAGGTCAAATAGTCCCAACATGCCGTAGCTCCCAACTGCGCAGCACTTGTGTCCTAAAGACACTGATTTTCCGAAAGGAGAGACAGCGATAGCCTGAATCCTTACTAAGTACTACTAGACACCTTCAAACGGCCAGACTCTAGAATCAAGTGATCAAGGGATATTACACTAATTACACTTATTCAGTTGACCTGCCAACCAACATGGCAGTAAAGCTCCCTCACCTAAGAGCAGTCCAGCCAAATGCACCATAGAACACTCACAAGAACTGGTCAAGCATTACAGTAAGGAGTGGGCTTATCGGGTCGCACTCCATTTATTGGTTCCCACCACCTGGATTTCCTCCAATTCCAGTCTCTCATAACCTATAAGCGTTAAATGGTGTTATTTATAGAGGTGTCCAAAGCCTCTATTCCAACGCATGAGGTAGCAGTAGGGTCCTTAATATTACCGTAAGTTAATTATGTGTGTGTAAAGAATAGAGAAAAGACTTATAACTAGACCTATAGGAAAAGTCGGAGTAGATGTAGCTCGGATTCGTAGGGGCGCTACTCCCTGAAAGACGGGCTAACCCCGTCTCTCCTACATGAGAGAGAGAGAGAGACAGAATATATATATATATATATATATATATATATATATATATATATATATATATATGTATATATATATGTATATATATATATGTATATATATATATATATAGTTTTTAGGGTGACTATTATTATCGTATTATATATATCCTTATAATACATTTCAGCTCGTAATGACCTATAACAATGATGTAAATGCTCTACCGGACTTATTAGACCTAAATTATCGATGGGACTACTGTCGGTCCTAAATATAACCTTTTCCGAAAGAAGAGAAGGATGTAGAGGAAGTAGGCAGTGATATGAAGGGAATATAAATATAGATGTCGGTGCAATTTTACTATAGGGGCGTGCATTTGACAGGTACAGTTTGCCGCACATATTCCATTTCTCAACCATCCCAGGGAATTGTAACTTGGCAGCGCCGCACCCAACTCCCCAACCCCGTTCCCTCATTCCACCTCCTACCAATAGTAAGGAAAGGAGGTGGAGGGGGGTTGAGGAAGTGGGTGCAGCGCTACCAAATCACGACCCCAACATAATACATTATGTGCGGCAATCTGTACCATCAAGGATTTAATACATAATTTGTTTTGGCGTCCACGCATGTAACACAAAGCTACACACTTTTCTGGTGTGCAAAACACTAAAAAGACAATGGGGACACTTTAATATCAATAATATTAGACGAAATATAAAGATAACTCGGTGGAAAAGTTGCATTCGCGGGAGTAACGTTGATCGTTTTTATACATTGTGCTCGAGATTAGTAGCCTACTTTGCGCATCTAACTATTTTCCCAATATTGGCAGTTCAATTAAAATTTAGGCCGCGGGATAGTGCCCCCATCACCCTCCCTTGACTTATTGTCATCATCATATATAATGCCAGCAGGGGGCAAAAAAACAACAGCAAACGTAACTAACGTCGAGCGTCATGTCAACAAACCGACGATCGGAAGAGTGTGTAAACTCCCGATTTTTGGCCCAAACATGCTTTCTCGTCGAAAACCACATTAAAAACGTTAGGAAATAGTTGCTATTACTAGTATTAGACCAGATAAGGGTGTAGGTTGTTACTGGATACGTGGAAACCTAAATTAAATCTCAAATAATGACGTGGCTATACCTGTCAATGGGTATGAATGGGATTATAGGAAAGAAAAGCGATAATATTATATTAGTTATGCTGGAAAAAAGGGTGGCTGGAAGATGCATGGAAAGTTGAGAATGTCTGATAAATAAGATTGTATGAAAGGTGTTTACTTGAGAGGCTTTTGCAGGACGGAGAGGAAAGTGAGTGCTCTGAGTGGGGCAAAGGAGACAGAGTGCATGTTCTGTAGAAAATAAATATACGGACAAATTAAAAGAACATTATTGGAAAAGAAGGGAGTTTCTGGAGAAAGGAAGTTAATTCATTGAGTTGACAATTGTGGCATTGGATATTAATCGTGGTAATGTGGTGAACCTTTTATTGTCTTGAAGTGTAATAGTTACACGGTATTTTGTTCTACATGTGGTATCCCAGATTAGAATAATTCCCGGGTGAACCACATCTATCTATCTATCTATTGCCTGATGCCGTGATCCCCGAAGGGGTAGGCACGAACGAACCGCCCCCATGCACCTCTGTCCCCAGTCAGTCGACGCCCCTCCCCCCAACCAGCACCACCTTCGTTCATGTACTTCCTCACTCCATCCTTCCACCTCTCATTCGGTCTACATCTCCCTCTCTGTCCCTCCACCTCGCTCTCGTACACCCTCTTAGTCATTCTCTCGCTTTCCATACGTTCCATATGGCCGAACCATCTCACGTTGTTCCTTTTCACACTTTCCAGCACATCTACCTCCACACCACACCTCCTTCTTACTTCCTCATTATCATGTGAACCACATGCTTTAATCAATTCCATTTGAGGGTCTTTGGTGTTGGTAGCGACATTATTGAATTAAGAATATTACCAGGATCATAGACTATAGTAGATCTGGACTTTCCACGGAAATGAAACTTTGCAGTAATAGACGTGAAATCGGATAACGAACCCCCAAGTTCGAATCTCGAAAAAATCAAATTTTCGTGGTTTCGAGGTTCAAACTTGGGGGCTCGTTTTCCGATTTTGGGTCCCTTACTGCAAAGTTCCATTTTCGTGTCAAGTCCAGATCTACTGTAGTCTATGTCAGGATGTAAATGGTACAGCAGATACAAAGAACAGGAAGGAGAAATAAGAAGCGAACCCAGGGTACTTTTGGGTGTGGTATGTGTATGTGTGTGTGTGTGGGAGGGGGGGGGGGGGTAGGGATGGAGGGTGAGGATCAAAGCAGTTAGTGGGTGATGAGGGTTAGTCGATCACTGATGATGTTGTGATTGGTCTTGGCCTTACAGAGGTCTTGTATTAGATAGATCGCAGTATAACTCTAAATTAATGTCACAAATAAGGAATCTATAATGCTCTAACAATCGTATGAAAGTGTGTTTTAATCTTTGGCAAAACCTAATAAAGAAATATGGTACTAAAATGTCTCTTTCGTAACAAGGTTGGCAATACTCTCCTATAGACGGCACCGATTAGTATATTCACCATTTTCCATTTCTCCCGAGTTACTAGGGACATATACTAGGCGTTAGGTGAAGGCTAGTTGTGTATCCCACGTACTGGGTACTAGAGACATATACTAGGCGTAAGGTGAGGGCTAGTTGTGTATCCCACGTACTGGGTACTAGAGACATATACTAGGCGTTAGGTAAGGGCTAGTTGTGTATCCCACGTACTGGGTACTAGAGACATATACTAGGCGTTAGGTGAAGGCTAGTTGTGTATCCCACGTACTGGGTACTAGAGACATATACTAGGCGTAAGGTGAGGGCTAGTTGTGTATCCCACGTACTGGGTACTAGAGACATATACTAGGCGTTAGGTAAGGGCTAGTTGTGTATCCCACGTACTGGGTACTAGAGACATATACTAGGCGTTAGGTGAAGGCTAGTTGTGTATCCCACGTACTGGGTACTAGAGACATATACTAGGCGTTAGGTGAGGGCTAGTTGTGTATCCCACGTACTAGGTACTAGAGACATATACTAGGCGTTAGGTGAGGGCTAGTTGTGTATCCCACGTACTGGGTACTAGAGACATATACTAGGCGTTAGGTGAGGGCTAGTTGTGTATCCCACGTACTGGGTACTAGAGACATATACTAGGCGTTAGGTGAGGGCTAGTTGTGTATCCCACGTACTGGGTACTAGAGACATATACTAGGCGTTAGGTGAGGGCTAGTTGTGTATCCCACGTACTGGGTACTAGAGACATATACTAGGCGTTAGGTGAAGGCTAGTTGTGTATCCCACGTACTGGGTACTAGAGACATATACTAGGCGTTAGGTGAGGGCTAGTTGTGTATCCCACGTACTGGGTACTAGAGACCTATACTAGGCGTTAGGTGAAGGCTAGTTGTGTATCCCACGTACTGGGTACTAGAGACATATACTAGGCGTTAGGTGAAGGTTAGTTGTGTATCCCACGTACTGGGTACTAGAGACCTATACTAGGCGTTAGGTGAAGGCTAGTTGTGTATCCCACGTACTGGGTACTAGAGACATATACTAGGCGTTAGGTGAGGGCTAGTTGTGTATCCCACGTACTGGGTACTAGAGACATATACTAGGCGTTAGGTGAAGGCTAGTTGTGTATCCCACGTACTGGGTACTAGAGACATATACTAGGCGTTAGGTGAAGGCTAGTTGTGTATCCCACGTACTGGGTACTAGAGACATATACTAGGCGTTAGGTGAGGGCTAGTTGTGTATCCCACGTACTGGGTACTAGAGACATATACTAGGCGTTAGGTGAGGTTAGTTTTGTATCCCACGTACTAGGTACTAGGGACATAATGTTACGTCCTGGGATATATAAACACTGGGCTCTTTCTATTAGACTAGGTATGCGGCAACAAGCAACAACGGAAAACGCTAGATCCAACCCTTATCTATAAACCCAGGCAACAAACCACCCTAAACCGTCAAGAGTCCTGCCTGGACAACAACGTATCCTATGACTCGTTTTTTTTTTTTTTTTTTTTTTTTTTTTCTATATTCCAACTTACTTCCTCTCGGGCATAGGCTGAGAGCCTTAACATTCACCGTTTTACAATGAACAGTGAAGCCCGTGAGGTCTTGTTCCAGTCTAGGGAGTGAGACATGTGAAGCACGTATAGTACAACGAGCACCTCCCATCTTGCCTTCACATGAGGCATGGTGCTCACTCATGGACCGAAACGACCCCATCTCTGAAGCCATCTCGTTCCTGTGCTTCATTGTCTCACCCCCTACACTCGGACTCTCACACTTACACACACACAACGCCACCTGTTGAGCAGATAACTCACCAGGCATTGCACCCCTATAGCATATTTTGAATATGGGAATATTCATACACTGCTATTTAATCAGGGAACAATGAGGGTATTTGATTGACGTTTCGGTGGGCTTGTGGTAATGCACTGATACTAGGTACAGCTCAAATTCCATCCCAATAATATCTTCCCATTGATACATCGGGATTTGAACCCGGGACCTTTGGATTACCAGGCCAGTGGCAAGACCACTCCACCACACCTCCCCTAGGATTACAGGGTGCACGCACTATAGACTGCTGATAGTCAAGCAGGCTATATAAAGGATCACACAATTAAGTTGATTTAAAGCTTAAAGGAAAAGATAGATAACGGAATTAAATTGCAGAAAGAATTTAATAACAAACTAGAAGAAAGCACATTTAACGTTACGTTAATAAATACAACTAATCACCCCTGCGTGAAAGAAGGTGAAATCAAACAGTCCTCAAAACATCGTACCGGTAGACAAGATGCGGGGTTCTAAACTGCATGCGGCTACTGTAGGATCTGATGCTTAGCAAAGAAAGTACGTTACGGATTTAGAGAACTCTTAACTCATAAGCAGGAATAAATACTAGTGATAGGACCTATAGAGTATAATGGTATAGGTATAATTAAGTAAAGGCAGCAACTCGCAACATAACCACATACAGGTGTGCTTCTCACTCTTAGTCAGGCAAGCCTGCTCGGACAGAGTCTCTAAGCCACACCCTGACTCACAATGCTCACAAAAACTGTAAACTGTGGCACAATAACAAGCATACAGAGATAATAAACCCCTAGCTGTTAATCTGCCAGGTGGCAGAGGTCTAGCCGGAAGGATATAGGCTTCGGATACCCGGGCTGAGCCACCTGCTCTAGCCTAGGGACGTTCCCAAGTCTGTGCGCCAAATTACTCTAATTGAAAGGGTGCTCTCTTGAGAGACTCCGATCCCAAGTATCTGACTCTCTCCTGGCGACCCTAAAACAAAAGCAAGACGTGCTAGTGCAGTGCTGAGTGGACTAGGCAAGGGCCCTCACACAACACAACACTAGACACACAGGGACACAGACAAGAAAGTGCCCCCAGACTCCCACGGGTATCCTAGTAAAGTTGTGCGGGTCCACAGGACTCGCACCAGCAGACTTTACTTAAAGGATCGCAAAAAGCCTCCCCTCCGGTCTAGCCCCTGCTAACCTGACACAAGAACACACTAGCAAGCATGAAACTACCAAATATGAGACAACAAAAAAGATTCCTAGGTCTCATTAACAATTACGTCTCTGCATAAGGCCCAAAATCCTATCTAGTTATCTGAGAGCTCGTTATTAATACAATAATAGATATAAGGTCTATCAAGGGGATGGGATAATTAAATAGATTGGTGAAGTAGTGGAAGGAAGGTATAGTAGTTATACGATAGAATATGACTCTTTTGTGATCTCGTATGTCTCTGTGACGTCACGATCTCTCCTACAGCACGACTTAGGACGAGTAGATCGTATATTATAAGATTGTAAATAAGTTAAGTTATAAAAGGCCTAATATGCTATTAAGCAATATTGCCATGGTCTTATGTAGTATATATGAATTTATCGTATATATTAATATAATTTATCGTATAGAGCAACCTAAATGCGGTACGATAATTTGGGCTCCTGGCGGTTTGCCAAGGCAGCAAGGTGTGCTTTGGAGGTACGCCAGAGCCTTCACGAACACCAACCAGTTAACATCTAATTTTCCGCCCTCAGTTGATAGTGCTTTTGTGCCTGTAATCACAATACACACACACTCAGCTACACCACCAAGACGCTCTCATCGACATCATGACTGACTGATAGATAAGCATACATTATATAATCATGTCCATTCCCATGTAATCATTTATTCTTTCTTTAACTTGACTTGTGTCTTGGGACCGAAGTCTCGTTCCCCATTGTCCACCGCCATATTGGATAAAACGTTCTCCCTTGCCTCATTGCCACGTGGAACTATTGGTGAGTTAATTCCTGGCTAATATTAACCCTTATAACCTTACCCTATATATACATTTGTTATGTGAGACCTTTGGATATAAATTAGCTTGTTTCAGATTGAATTCAATTTAGATATAGAGTAGTTTTCATTTAGATTGATTTTATTTGATTCATTATAGCTTAGTAATATTTAACTTCCATTGATAGTTTACCACATTGGTGCCCAGACCCGGGAATTAGCTACCAGTAAGGGATTTTAAGGCAATGAACAAGGGGACATATAACCGGATGCAGGAACAACTCTATGATAAACTGGCAAGGCTAGCCAAGCGATGGTTAGAGCCGGAATGCAGGGTCACATCGTTGTGCCTGCCTAAGTCCTGCATCCCACCCATCATCTTTCCCCAGTAATTTTCTTTTCCGTTTCGGACTTCCTGTGACTATTATGACCTGACCTAACATTTTTTCTTGTTCAATATGATCCATTAGTAGGTATTGCTATTTAGTGTACTATTTGTTCTCCATAACATATAAGTCCGCCGGTTGGCGTCTCTTAATTAGACTATTATTTGGCCGTTGTTTTTGTAACTTAACATTTAGATACATAGCCTATAGGCTCACATGCAAAATGGATAAAAACGATAAAGAGACACCGTCTAGTGGGGTGCTGATCAAAGCCCCTAAAAATCAAAGGGCGGGACTTCGGGGAGTATTAAATAGGCTAATAATGGACTTAAACACTTTCATCACTACTGCTGATCTAGAGGAATTGGAGGCCAGATTAGATAACGTCCAGGCAACCCACGGTCGTATTACGGCTCTGAGTGAGGTGATTGTGGCTGACATGATAGAGGAGGACGAGATAATTACAGAATGTGATAATCGCGCCCTCTATGACGAACCTGTCTTTAGGGCGAAGCGCCTATTACAGCGTGCTGTCACAAATAAGAAGGGAGGCGATAATGAGGCCCATAGAAGGGCTGACCCTAAACAGACTGTACACCTCCCAAAGCTCAATCTTCCTACATTTGGGGGCAAGTTAACCGAGTGGTTAGCCTTTTGGGACGTGTTTCGATCTGCGGTTCATGAATCCTCTTTGGATAATGTCCGCAAGTTTTACTATCTAAAGGGACAAATGGAAGGAGAGGCCTTACAATTAATAGAGGGTTTTGCAGTAGTGGGTGGTAGTTATCTTGAAGCGGTACACTTATTAGAGTCCACATACGGGGATAGAGAGCAGTTGAAATTGGCCCATGTCGTTGCCTTGTTGGGGCTCGCAGAACCACAGTACAAGGTTGATGAGTTGACAAACTTCAGGGCAAATATGGAGTGCCATACTCGATCGCTAGACACCCTAGGGCTTACCACGCAGGAAATGATAGTCATTATCTTGCGGCAGAAGCTTCCTATGGCAATACTTGATAAGGTAAGATCATTTGAACTGGGAGAGTTCAAAACTCAGTTCAGCAAGGAGATCAATAATCTACAGTTGAACAAAGGGAGAATGTATGTGTCGGGAGGGAGTGAGAATGTGGAGAAGAGGGGAACAATAAGCATGACAGTGGGGACTAAAGTAAAGAAAGAGGGTGTGTATAAGAAACCTGCTCAGATTCTATGTAAGCTATGTAACAACAAACATAAATGGAGTTTCTGCATAAAATACCCGACAAATGAGACAAAACTAGCACAGGCGAAAAGATTGAAGCTATGTGTAGGTTGTCTAAGTGGGGAACATGGTAAGCAGGGACAATGTACTGCTACATACTTAAGGCCCTGTCGGCACTGCAAAGGACATCACTTTGATAAGTTGTGTCCTACAGCGGATAAAGTCAAAGACGTCAAAAATGAGGGTACTACAACTGTGACACTAGGTAGCACGCAAGACACCACTATATTGCCCACAATACAGATTCCCATGGAAGGTAATGACAGTAACAAAGTTTGTCGGGTACTTCTAGATCAAGGGTCTCAACGTTCCTTTATAAAGAGGTCCGTACTAGTGGGACTGTAGCACCGAATCGTAGGGGCTGAGACTCTTCGATTACAGGGCTTACTGATAAACAAGACTACGAGATAGCGGAGATTTCATATTTCTATCGTAAAAAACGGTACTTTATGACTTGTATCGTAGTAGACACCCTACCAGAATATGTATCTGTGGGTGTGAAGAAGGTGGAACACGCATTACGTAGCAAAGGGGTTAACTTGTCAGATCCCATGGGAAATCAGAGTGAGGTGCATGTTCTACTTGGTGTAGATCATTATTATGAAGTAGTATACCCTGGATTTAAAAAGATGTGTGGTGTAGTTTTAATCCCCACTAAATTTGGATACTGCATGAGCGGAAAGGTGCATACTACACAGTCAAAGGTCCTGGTCGACACGGTCTCGATATATAGAGTCAATGTAACCGCGGCAGAGGAGTTGGGAAGGGAGGATTCCCAACCTAGTGACCCTAAGATGGCTGCCGAGTTCGACCTGGAACGACTGTGGAGATTGGATCACATAGGCATTAATCCTATGGAGACTGATTATGACTCGGAAGTTGCGCTACAAAGGTTTGACGAGTCTGTGTGCTACTGTGCCTCAGACAAGCAATATAAAGTTAGTTTACCCTGGAAGAACAGTGAGATAAGCCTGCCTACCAACTATGGTTTGGCATTAGGTCGCTTGCGCGCATTGCAGCGGAAATTGTCTAACGAACCGAGCACGCGCCAGGCGTATGACGATGTATTTCGGAGTTATGAGGATAGGGGCTTTATAGAGAGAGTCGATGTCAAGGAACCGTGTAAGAAGGGTAGGGTTCACTATCTGGCCCATCATGGGGTAAAGAAAGACAGCGTCACCACACCAATACGGGTGGTGTATGACTGTTCTGCCCACCAAGGACAACAACCCAGTCTAAATGACTGCCTGTTGACAGGTCCGTCCATGGTGTCGGACCTGTCCCAACATCTATTGCGGTTTAGGCTGGGGAAGTATGCCTATACCAGTGACATCGAGAAGGCATTCTTGATGGTCAAGCTAAAGGAGGAAGATAGAGATGTTACCCGCTTTCTTTGGTTCGGCGACATTAGCGACTCTGAAAGTCCCATCATAATATACCGTTTTCGGGTTGTACTCTTTGGGGTCACTTGCTCGCAGTTTTTGTTAAATGCCACAATCAGAAAACATCTAGCTGACACTCATGAGGACACAAGTAAACTATCTCGCGGATTATACATTGACAATTTGCAGGGTACTAGCGATAGTCAAAATGATTTGTTATATGCATACTGGCAAGCACGCAGATTGTTTGCGGATGCACATCTATTTCTCCGCGAGTGGGTTACTAATAGTGAAGATCTTCAGAGTTTAATACAGGTGGATGGTACGGCATCTCTTAACCAGGAAAAGTCCAGAAATTTGGGGATGATCTGGCAACCTAAACATGACATACTAACTTTTCAAACAAGGTCTTTTGCTCAGCAGACAGGAGCGCACACCAAAAGAAGTCTGTTGAGCAAAGTTGCGCAATTTTTTGATCCTTTGGGTCTAGCATTACCTGTTACCATAAGAGCTAGGATTCTAATGCAGGAAGTTTGGAGACGTAAAATAGGATGGGATGACAGTTTGCCTGAGGACCTGAATGACCAAGGGACATTGCTGTTGAATGAATATGCCATCCTATGTATTAAACCTATACCTCGTAAAGTGGCGGCGTTCGGTGACGTTACGTTACACACGTTTTGCGATGCTAGCGCCACGGCATACGGGGTAGCCATATATGTTGTTACTTCATTTGGGGCACATTTAGTTACAGCCCGGGCCAAGGTAGCCCCGGTTAAAAAGGTAACTATCCCTAAAATGGAATTGACTGCCATGCTGCTATTAGCACGTCTGGTGCAACATGTACGCGCAGCATACGAGAGCGAATTAAATATTGAAATCGTTCATGTATGGTGCGATAGTCAGGTCGCACTCAACTGGATACATAGCAAGAAGTCTCTGCCAGTTTATGTGCGGAATAGGGTAGATGAGATTAGAGCCCTTTTGCCAGACGTTGCTTATCATTATGTAAATACAAAAGAAAACCCTAGTGATCTCATAACTAGGGGTATAACGGCTAGCCAGTTAATGAAGTCCGAATTGTGGTGGCATGGTCCAAAGTGGCTGCTCCATGAAAGTGAATGGACGATATGGCATGCTGTTGGTGAGGGACTTCTGCCACTGGAAACAGTGGCAGTTACAGCCCAACCAAATGAGCCACCGGGTCCTATCATAAAGTGGGCAAGATTCGGTGACTATAATAAACTAGTCAGAGTTGTAGCTTGGGTGTTGCGATATGTATCCAATCTCAAGCTTAAAGTAACGGGCCAACTCTGCAACAGGGGTCACAACATTGATGGTGATGGGCTGGTCTATCAGAGTGAGAACTGAGCGATCTCTGCCATACCCATAGCTTACTCTGACTGTTCCTTTTACTTATATATTTTCTAGATCTCAAGTGACGGCGTCTCTTGCGTGGATTGACCTCTTAATCTACCAAGATTGGAAGCCAAAGCGTCACATCTTTCCTTTGCCCTTCAACTTTCTCTTCATAATTGCTGAGGGGCACAGGGCCCTGGGTGGGGCTTTGGTTTTCCGGGCGTTTCCGCGCCCTCCTCAGCTCCCCGCCATGGAGTGGCTTCGGTCACCCAGGCTTTATTGTGGTCGGCGGGGAGGGTTCTGTGGGGGCGCTCGGTTGTGGCCTTGGCCTTGCTCGGGGCCTTGGGGCTGTTCGGCCAGGCAGCTTGGGGAAAAACAACAACAACAACAACATTGATGCTCGTGAATTTAAAGCAGCTGAAGTAACTTTGATCAAATGGGTTCAAGTAGAAACCTTTTCCAATGAATTAGAATCCTTGAAAAGCTCGAATAAGACATTAATGCCTAATATAGTGCGTCAACTACGGTTGCACCTAGACAATGGCCTCATCAGGTGTGAGGGTCGCCTGAAGTGGTCGGGTGTACCAGACGGCACAAACCGACCTATACTTATGCCAACAAGACATCACGTTACTGATCTATTGATCATACGTGCACATAGGGAAGTAAAACACTACGGAGTATGTCATATTATATAAAATTTACGTCTCACATGGTGGATACCCAGAGTTCGACAAGTAGCTCGACGCGTAGTGAGAAAGTGTGTAATATGCCAGAGACTAAAGGGTAAACCATATGCAACTGGACCAGCTCCACCTCTACCTGAATGCCGTGTAAAGCACGTAGAACCTTTCCAAGCGGTAGGATTAGATTACACAGGGGCATTGAAGACGAGGGAGCATGAGAAGGTTTATATATTATTGTTTACCTGTGCAACGTCTCGAGCGGTACACCTAGAACTATGTGATAATATGTCTAGCGAAGAATTTATGCTGGCGTTCAGACGGTTTTGTGCCCGTCGTTCATTCCCTCGACTCATTCTTAGCGACAATGCTCCCACTTATGTCCAAGCATCAAAATATCTAAAGGATATGAGTAGTGATCCTACTGTTATCACTTTTTTGGGAGAGAAGAAGTGCGAATGGAGGTTCATTCCAGTTAAGGCACCTTGGTTTGGTGGAATGTGGGAACGATGTGTCGGCATAGTAAAGTCAGGACTAAGAGCGGTTGTAGGACGTGCTCTATTAAAGAAAAGTGAGTTGACGACAGTCCTCACAGAGATAGAGGCAGTCGTGAATGATCGCCCGCTTACATTTGTGTACACCGACCTGCAAGAACCACTACCATTAACGCCAGCTCACTTGCTATATGGAAAACCATTGACTGTGTTTCCATCTGATTTTCAGTCCATAGTAGAGTTAGAGGATCCCTCGTTGTACTCTGAGGTAGCGGTGTCTAAGAGATACCAGTATATATCCAGGATAATCGAGGATTTTAGGAAACGGTGGATTAGTGAATATCTGCTAGCATTGAGGGAAAGGAGTGTTACTCCCTCTGGTAGACCAACGGCACCTACAGTTGGTGAAGTTGTTTTAATTAAAGAAGATAGTCCTCGTTTATACTGGAAATTAGGCCGCGTATTGGAGGTATACAAGGGGGCAGACTCTGTAGAGCGGGTGGCGCTATTGAAGACAGCCACTGGAACTACTGTTCGTCCTATCGCACGTTTGTACGCTTTGGAGCTCGATTCCGCATTGCAATCTGAGGCTCCACCTGTTATTGCTGGGTCCGAGGATTCTCAAAGGAACGACTCACCTCTTACTGATGGTGATCATGCTCGGACCGGGACGCGTCCCAGATGCGCTGCTGCTGGCGCCGTCGACTTGTGGCGTCAGAAGATAGCCTCTGGGCAACTTTAGGTTTAAGGTGGGGTTCAGGTCTTTTTTGTGGGGGGAGTGTATCTTATAAATACGATAGAATATGACTCTTTTGTGATCTTGTATGTCTCTGTGACGTCACGATCTCTCCTACAGCACGACGTAGGATGAGTAGATCGTATATTATAAGATTGTAAATAAGTTAAGTTATAAAAGGCCTAATATGCTATTAAGCAATATTGCCATGGTCTTATGTAGTATATATGAATTTATCGTATATATTAATATAATTTATCGTATAGAGCAACCTAAATGCGGTACGATAATTTGGGCTCCTGGCGGTTTGCCAAGGCAGCAAGGTGTGCTTTGGAGGTACGCCAGAGCCTTCACGAACACCAACCAGTTAACATCTAATTTTCCGCCCTCAGTTGATCGTGCTTTTGTGCCTGTAATCACAATACACACACACTCAGCTACACCACCAAGACGCTCTCATCGACATCATGACTGACTGATAGATAAGCATACATTATATAATCATGTCCATTCCCATGTAATCATTTATTCTTTCTTTAACTTGACTTGTGTCTTGGGACCGAAGTCTCGTTCCCCATTGTCCACCGCCATATTGGATAAAACGTTCTCCCTTGCCTCATTGCCACGTGGAACTATTGGTGAGTTAATTCCTGGCTAATATTAACCCTTATAACCTTACCCTATATATACATTTATTATGTGAGACCTTTGGATATAAATTAGCTTGTTTCAGATTGAATTCAATTTAGATATAGAGTAGTTTTCATTTAGATTGATTTTATTTGATTCATTATAGCTTAGTAATATTTAACTTCCATTGATAGTTTACCACAGAAGGTATACAAAGTAAGAGAGAAAGTTTCTAAGTGGGGTTGAGAGGGATAGATATCAAGGGGGTCCGAAGGGTATGACAGTGAGGAGAGCTCCGAGTCTTGAATCTGTCTGGACCACGCCCTAGGCATGCAGAATACATCCCAGGCTCGGCAACACTCAACACAGTTGCCGGGTCAAAATCCTCTACCCCGTGCGTGAGTCGAAACTAAGCCTAACGTTGCAATCAAATGCATATGGCAACGCTTCAGGCTCGTCCCAAGCTGGCAAGCGAAGCAACGTCCAAAGCCGGTCTCTCTCTTCCGCTCGTCTCCTCCCGCCCTCACCAAACTTACATCTTATATATTATAATGAAACAATCAACTATCGAGAATAAAATATACTAAGATGCGTTGGTTAAGAATAAGGGCAGCTACAAGCTGTGAAACAACATAAGAATATCCCAGACATTAGTTACATTGTCGTAGGATATATACTAAGGAAAAGCCTGCCGGCCGACTGCCGCCAGCCGGTTTCTAAACGGCTGGGCAGCCGACGCGCGCGCATGCCCGCATGTGGCTACTATGCAGAAGCGTCACACCTCCCCCAAGATATAAGACCCTTGACTAAGTTCTTCATATCTAACAGAAAGCTTCTCATAGTACCACACACTGTTGCGACACAAGGCACTATATATAAACAAAATAAAGACTGTTGCGCTCCACCGAGCAAGTTCAACTAACTTAGCGACAATAAGCGAAAACATTCAACTTAGATACTGCTACAACATCTTATACAAAATTCTACACGTTATAAAAATAAAGAGTTTTTATAAGGTTTTTGCTTTTTTAATTTTTTTTTTTGGCTGAACTACAGTGACAGCCTATTTTCCTCCACACTCAACCCTCAATCCTGTGGCAGTCTAACCAACATCATCCACCCTTTGATAGACAATCCGCTATCACGTTATCAGAACCGGCAATATGGCGTATGTCCAGATTATACTCCTGAAGCATGAGTGACCACCTGGTCAGCCTCATATTCCGGTTATGAAACTGATTCAAGAATTTCAGAGGGTGATGATCGGTATAAACCACTACGACTGGTCCAAAAGCAGGAACATATACATCAAAGTGCCTGAGCGCCAGCACTATCGCCAGGAGTTCTTTTTCAATTACAGAGTAATTCCTTTGTGCACTATTGAATTTTTTACTGTAAGAACTCACTGGATGTTCGATACCTTCATCTGTCTGTAACAAGACAGCCCCAGCCCCTACGCCACTGGTATCAGTCGCCAGCTGAAAAGGTCTGCTGAAGTCCGGGGCCCTGAGTATGGGGTGGGTACATAACAGGTGTTTCACCAAGGAAAACGCCTCTGCACACTCAGGAGACCACCGGAACTTCTTGTCCTTAGATAATAAGTCAGTTAAAGGTGCAAGTACAGTTGAATAGCCTTTGATGAAGCGACGATAATAGCCTATCATACCTAGAAACCGCATGATTTGTTTCTTAGTCGTAAGCTGGGGAAACTGATCGATGGCTTTGATCTTTGTCTGTGGAGGGCACACCTGACCCATTCCCACCTCGAACCCCAGGTACAAAACTGTGGCTTTGACAAAATCGCACTTACCCAGGTTTACCACCAAACCTGCTTCATTCAGTTTATTAAAAAGCTGTCCGATGTGAGCACAGTGACTGTTAAAATCATCGTCGTATATTATGACATCATCTAGGTACACCGTACAGTTGGGAATGTCGGCTACAATGTCGTTCATTAATTTCTGAAACGTTGCAGGGGAATTTTTCAGCCCGTATGGCATAACATGGCAACGATATGTGGCACCGTCCACCACAAACCCACACACCTCTCGCGCTCGCTCAGACAAGGGCACTTGCCAATAACCCTTAACAAGGTCTATCTTAGTGAGGAACTTGGCTTTTCCTATCTTATCCACACTGTCGTCCATGCGAGGGAGAGGGTAGGCATTTGTGGGGGTTAAACCATTCAACCTGCGAAAATCTATACAAAACCTCACCTTGCCATCTGGTTTGGGCTGCAGTGTGACTGGGGAAGTCCACCTTACTGCACCCTCAGAAATCAGCCAACGTTTCAGCATATAATCCAGCTCTTCCCTAAGCTAAGTGCTGGTAATTTAATAGGGGGAACACGGTATGGCACTGATTTAAAGGGCGGGTGGTCCCCAACATCGACATCGTGCACCGCTTGAGTAGTGAGGCCAGGATGCTCCGCGAAAACAGCTGGGTTTGAATCAAACAAGTGCTGCACAGCTACACGCTGTTGCTCAGGCAGGTGCAATATCAACTCGTGAGCCATTTGTCTAGAATTCCCCGCCCACTGATCCGCGGAAACATGACAATCCCAATTATCCTCCCCCGCAGCTTGACTGTCCCTTCCTCCTTTTCCACCACGATCGCTGCAGATCAACACCGGGACAGTGAGAGGCTCGGAGGGGCGACTCACATACTCTTTCATCAGATTTACATGGCAAAGTTGGTTCTTTTTCTTACGATCAGGAGTAGCTACTAAATAGTCGAGATCAGAACCTTTCTTACAACCCGATACGGACCAGAATACTTGGCAGACAAGGGGTGTCCCACCAGAGGCAGTAGTATCAGTACCTCCTGATCTACTTCAAACTCCCTCAGCTTCACCTTCTGGTCGTATCTGTCCTTCATCGGAGCTTGTGAACTCTTAAGGTTCCGACCTGCTACCTCCAAGCTCTTTAGCATTCTCTCACGGCTTTCAACTACATACTTTAGAAGCGAGCATGGCTCTGTGACTCCCTCCCAGATCTCCTTTACTATGTGGAGGGGCCCCCTGACCCTGCGTCCAAAAACCAACTCGTTCGGGCTAAATCCCAAGCTCTCCCCAGGTACTTCTCTCGCAGCAAATAAAACGTATGGGAGACCTAGATCCCAGTCCTTCCCATTTTCCATGCAATAACACCGCAACATACTCTTGAGAGTCGAGTGCCACCTTTCCAAAACTCCCTGACTCTCGGGATGGTAGGCAGATGACACCACAGACACTATCCCATGTTGCTGCATGGTCTGCTTAAACAGAGCAGAAGTAAAATTGGATCCCTGATCAGACTGGATCTCCTGAGGGTAGCCATAACGAGAGAAATAGACAAGTAGGTTTTTGACAACAGTCTTAGCCATCCCGTTGTGCATGGGGTAAGCATCTGGGTACCGTGTTGCTACATCCATTACAGTTAGTAAAAATGTATTGCCGGCACTAGTGGGGGCAATGGGCCAACCATATCGATAACTACTTTGCTGAAGGGCGGCCCAATGACAGGGATGGGTTGTAACGGGGCTTTCGGGATGACCTGATTGGGTTTCCCAACAACTTGACAAGTGTGACACTGTGACACCCATGACACGACACTCGCCTTTAACCCACGCCACCAGAAAAGCTTGCTCAGAGCTGCCTCCATCTTACGTGCCCCCAGGTGCCCTGCCAAAGGCACATCATGAGCTAATCTCAATAAGCTCTCGCGGCACACCCTCGGTACTACTAACTGGTCCACTAATCCTGACCCGCCATCCCACTTTTTCTTGGGATCCTGATGTCTCCGATACAAGATCCCCTCGGACAAGAAAAAATCACCAGGCTGCGCATCCCCATCGCTCTCCAGTTCGATAGCACCATTACCACATGCCGTGACTTCAGGATCTTCCAGCTGCAAGGAACATATATCAGCAGGTGCGAGATTATCCAAGTTCATCTTAAATAATTTATTTCCACCTCCGATGTCCCGCTGAGCCATCCTTTCCTCACGCTGCGCATAACGATGCTGTCGCAGAGTCTCTTCCTGCCCTGCACCTGCACTAGCTGTGACAGGCCCCGGGGCCTCTCCAGATTGTAACATAGGTGCCAATAATGAGTCGCCAAGAAACACTGCCGGCTCAAAACTCTCCAATTGACCAACACTTCCCGTTTTCTTGTGACCTTTCCTCCACAAGTTTGATAGACTGAGGTGGTGGCTGCAAGGCTTCGGATGTCTGAGAACGCGTCACAACACACGCCATGGTTTGTACGCTACACTTCTCAACCCACTCCTGTTCCTCCCTACTAACGTCGGCCGCCTTCTCGGCAACGACCAAGGGTGAAACCTTAGAAGCAGGCACAGCAAAGTCTTTGCCGAGGAGGAGGTAGACGCCCCCAACAGGCAAGTTCTCTACAATTCCTACATCCAGCTCCTTCGCCACACCACCCACCTCCAGCTCCATCCGCACCAGCGGGTAGGACTTCGTAGTATTGATCCCCTGAACTACCACCACCCGAGCAGCGTTAATCGGCCTACCAGTAAAGTTCTTTAACAAGGTCTGAGAAGCCCCTGTATCACGCAATAGCTTAACTCCTCGCCTTTAGCCAGCCCACCTCACAAAACAATGCCCTCTATGACCCCCAAAGACGTCGCGGACAGGGTTCGAGCCTTCCGGACTCTTGAACACAGGCTGTGTCCCACCCTCTGACGAACTACCCTTGGCAAACTCAGAAGATATAGGCGACACCCCTATGCTGCGGGCCAATGACACAACCTTGTTTGGTGGCTTGTTCGGACAAGCATTTGCAAAGTGACCCTCCTTGTGACATGCAAAGCACTCTTTACTCTTTGGATTCCCTTGGGAGTGGGAGGTACCATTAGACTTCTTATACAGGACGGTATTTGGTTTATGTTCAGTTTTATTGTCAGTGCTAGATGGTTTTGTGTATTTATGTGTATCAAAATTCTTGGGAGGGGGAGGGATACGATCGTTTGCACCCGACTCACTCCTAGCTGCTGCTTCGCACCCTCGAATTAATGACCGTCGGCGGTCAGCCATTTCTGCTGCCTCCTGGAGAGTTCTAGGATATTTTTCCTTTATATTCAATGTTAAGTCCCCGCCTGTGCACTTAAAGAACTGCTCCAAGAGAACCAGCTCGCTCAACTCCTCAAAAGTAGCTGCCCTCTCAGAACGCAGCCAATGTCGTAGTGCATCAGACAAGTCCCGGGCGTGTTCTAGGAAGGTACTATCCTTGCCCTTAGTAACACCCCGAAACTTCAAGCGGTAAGTTTCTGGTTGTAACTCTTAGGCCCGTAGCACAGCCTTCTTTAGCTCATCATAAACTACACAGGACTCTAAAGGTAGTGCATCATATGCTTTTAGCCCGTTTCCTAGGAGTCTTGATGAAACTAATGCTGCCCACTTTTCCTGAGGCCACTGGTGTACCTGACACTTCTCAAATTGCATAAAAAAATCAGCCACACATAACTCATCGAACACAGGAACTAGTTTAAGCAGGTGCGACAATGATTGGTCCCGATGTCTGTTACCTCTCCCAATATTTCGCCCTGTTACCTCCACTTGAGATCTCTCCAGCTCCCTGTGAGCCCGATACCTAGTAGACTCTGCCTGCAGTTCAGCCTCTCGTATAGCTGTTTTCTCTGCAGCCTCAGCCTGAGCTCTACAGCCTCAGCCTGCACACTAGCCTGTCTCTCGGCAGCCTCAACCTGAGCTCTAGCCTGTCTTTCGGTAGCCTCAACTTAGCTCTAGCAACCTCAACCTTGGCCATCTCAAGCCGAAACAACAAATCTGGAGTCAACCCTTGAGGAGGGGAAGGTGCATTTAATGGAGAGGGTCCCTGTGATTGAATTCCACGCTGCCATTGACCATCAACTTGGGGGTATGTACTAAATTCAGGCACCCTGATGTTTGATATGGGGGTAGAGTGGAGGGGGGGCTGGGTACCGGGGCCCCCAGTCGCCTCTCCACCCAGGTCTCTCCCTTCTAAACCCAATATCAAAGTCCTCAGCTGATCTTTCCTCACGCCACTTAAACCCTGGTGACCCTGAAGACCTGCCACACCCTTTAAGCCATACTTATTCAGCTTCAACACCCTGGCAGCGGTAAGGGGCACCTCTAAAAATCTTCTAGCACCCTCCTCGCTATCGACTAGCCACTCCACAGGTCTTTCTCCCTCCGAGCCCGTATCGTGACCTGACCCATCACTGTGTTCTGATGTATTAGACATGTTTGTATACTGCAGTAATTATCACGGTTATAGAATGTGCCTTATCTCCTATACAAGTATGTATATACTAATGTTATTAAAAGTCTTTAATGTGTTATATTGGTTGCTCCAAAAAAAAAAATCTATGTCCACTGTATTCCTCTAATCATAAGGAATCTCAAAACAAATGACCACTATATTCCTTTGTTCAGTAAATCCTATGCAAGGCCGCCATTTGTTACGTCCTGGGATATATAAACACTGGGCTCTTTCTATTGGACTAGGTATGCGGCAACAAGCAACAACGGAAAACGCTAGATCCAACCCTTATCTATAAACCCAGGCAACAAACCACCCTAAACCGTCAAGAGTCCTGCCTGGACAACAAGGTATCCTATGACTCGGTTACAGGGTGCACGCACTATAGACTGCCTATAGTCAAGCAGGCTATATAAAAGATCACACAATTAAGTTGACTTAAAGCTTCAAGGAAAAGATAGATAACGGAATTAAATTGCAGAAACAATTTAATAACAAACTAGAAGAAAGCACATCTAACGTTACGTTAATTAATACAACTAATCACCCCTGCGTGAAAGAAGGTGAAAGCAAACAGTCCTCAAAACATCATACCGGTAGACAAGATGCGGGGTTCTAAACTGCATGCGGCTACTGTAGGATCTGATGCTTAGCAAAGAAAGTACGTTACGGATTTAGAGAACTCTTAACTCATAAGCAGGAATAAATACTAGTGATAGGACCTACAGTGTATAATGGCATAGTTATAATTAAATAAAGGCAGCAACTCGCAACATAACCACATACAGGTGTGCTTCTCACTCTTAATCAGGCAAGCCTGCTCGGACAGAGTCTCTAAGCCACACCCTGACTCACAATGCTCACAAAAACGGTAAACTGTGGCACAATAACAAGCATACAGAGATAATAAACCCCTAGCTGTTAATCTGCCAGGTGGCAGAGGTCTAGCCGGAAGGATATAGGCTTCGGATACCCGGGCTGAGCCACCTGCTCTAACCTAGGGACGTTCCCAAGTCTGTGCGCCAAATTACTCTAATTGAAAGGGTGCTCTCTTGAGAGACTCAGATCCCAAGTATCTGACTCTCTCCTGGCGACCCTAAAACAAAAGCAAGACGTGCTAGCGCAGTGCTGAGTGGACTAGGCAAGGGCCCTCAACAACACAACACTAGACACACAGGGACACAGACAAGAAAGTGCCCCCAGACTCCCACGGGTATCCTAGTAAAGTCGTGCGGGTTCACAGGACTCGCACCAGCAGACTTTACTTAAAGGATCGCAAAAAGCCTCCCCTCCGGTCTAGCCCCTGCTAACCTGACACAAGAACACACTAGCAAGCATGAAACCACCAAATATGAGACAACAAAAAAGCTTCCTCGGTCTCATTAACAATTACGTCTCTGCATAAGGCCCAAAATCCTATCTAGTTATCTGAGAGCTCGTCGTTAATACAATAATAGATATAAGGTCTATCAAGGGGATGGGATAATTAAATAGATTGGTGAAGTAGTGGAAGGAAGGTATACAAAGTAAGAGAGAAAGTTTCTAAGTGGGGTTGAGAGGGATAGATATCATGGGGGTCCGAAGGGTACGACAGTGAGCTGAGCTCTGAGTCTTGAATCTGTCTGGACCCCACCCTAGGCATGCAGAATACATCCCAGGCTCGGCAACACTCAACAGAGTTGCCGGGTCAAAATCCTCTACCCCGTGCACGAGTCGAAACTAAGCCTAACGTTGCAATCAAATGCATATTGTGACGCACACAGTGCGTTGCAACGCAACCTGATTGTACTCCTTGGTACTCGAATGTACCGCCCGTGATCTGGCTACCGTCAGCCGCTATGTATATTGAGTGTGACAACTTATAACTATGTTCTTTGTATCTCTGCAAAGGTCTCGTCATGTGCTAACCAGTGGTGGGTTTTGTTTTAAGCCATGTCGAGACCTTCCATTTAATATGTAGTATCAATAGAGAAGTTGATAGATAAGACAATGGGAGTTCAGAGAGAGAGAGTGAGTTAGGCTTCAGAGCGAGAGGGTAGCAACGCGCCACGCTGCCGGGGGGTGGTTGCCAGACGTATGGACTGGTTGGCGGCCCTGCGCTTATAGCTAGGCGCGACAGGGTTGGTAGTCCATTGCTGCCTGCCTACGCTGCCTGGGCTGCCCATGTTGTCGTACAGCACATTGCCTGGAGGCTGGCTGCATGTTCTATGACCAGGTTGCCTAGAACCTTTGAGATTCTAACATCCCTTGCCCTCTCTCCCAACTTCTCACGGTTGCACTCTTTCTCTCTGACGACATTACTCTCATTTCATTCTTCTCTCTATTTAAATGCATAACCTTCCCTTGAGGTCCAAAAGGAGTTTCAGCACTCGCCTCTCGTATTACTCTTAGGACAAGCATATATTTACATGTATTAGATTTAAGGGGTTAATGTGAACAGCGATCTTCTTGATGAGGATAGTTGGTGAACGTTCTACATGTTCACGAGTTATATGCCCCGCTCATCATCCCATTTGTGACTAGACTGGTGCCATGTGTAAGAGCCCGACCATGCCCAGGAGTTGTCTGTAGAGGGACGAGGACTTAGCCTTGATTTGCATACCGAGCCAGGAGCGAGTGTAGCACCCGAGACTACAGCTCGCTCGTAGTGCCGGTATAGTAGAGTAACGTAATTTATCTGTCCTTGTGTTCTCTACAGTCTTCTCCTGGGTTCTCGCTTTCGGTGCTGGGACTCGTTGTTCCTGTGACTTGGCCTGCTAGCTAGAACACATGGGGATGATGAGTGGGATATATCTTTATTTTACTATGCATTTGCAGCTTTCTTTAAGTATATGTATGTAACACTTTACAATACACATTACTCACACACAAGACAACACTATTAATACTTTCATGAATCCATTAACTGCACTGTCGTTTTGCTGCTGTGTCCGGAGTTCTGTTGCGTAGGGCGCATACGGACTCGGAGGGGAGACAGAGTGAGAGAAGCGAAGTAGCCTATGCGGTAGTAGGCTACCGGCGCAGTACTGTTGCCTGCAACCTTTTAGTTATTCCAAGTATAGATTCATTATTATAATAAGTGACTACTATTTATGTTCCTCCCATGTGTATTATTAGGTATCTACTGGATCATGAACATCTTGTATGCTACATGCTAGTGCATGTTAGTAGGGGACAGTTAGTGTAGTGCACACGCTTTCAAGTAGGCGTGTACATTTGTCATTTAGCATTTCACTGTCATACCTTTAGCCTGCTTCTATTCTACATTATTAGAGGCTTAATATTAACGTAGTTTCTTGAGTATTGCATTTCTTTAGTAATAACGTAACCTATAAATGTCTGAGGGAGTTTAGCCTCATAGCCTACCCCTGGTGTACACTTTCGCCGAGTTAAGGTACCTCGTTACCGTAGACGATAACTCTGTAGGGCGTTGGTGCTTTTGTTGTCTGGAGCATATAGTATTTGGGACTGGAATCGAGCGTGTCGTTGTCACTTAAGCCATTTCTGTCCTACGATCAAGAATCCCGAATATGTATTGCCGATCCAGCCGTAACAAAATGGCGACCTTGCACAAGATTCGGTAGTATCCTATCACATGTTTTTTGGAGAACTATTCTATGCTACCTAGTAGAGCTGGCTAGAATTTTCTTGCATATTGGAGGAATTTTTATTGTGTCATTATTGTATTGGTGGACTTGCAGATTGTTTCGTTAGGTGTCTAGAGTAGAGTCATTCAAGCATTTTTAACATTTTGTGAGTCGAGACTGCAATTAGTAATAAGCACTTTTTTTTTTTTATGAACAGCAATTGTATAACCAGCACTATGTCAGGCGGTGCTGGTTGGGGGGAGGGGCGTCGACTGACTGGGGACAGAGGTGCATGGGGGCAGTTCGTTCGTGGTCACCCCTTCGGGGATCACGGCGTCAGGCAATAGATAGATAGATAGATGTCTAATGACTCATCATTTACGGGGGAGGATAACACGGTACAGCCTAGTGACCAGCAAGTACAGCAGATATTTAGGGAGGGGAGTGTTATAAGTGGAGAGAGGGATGCCCGGGCATTTTTGCAGACACCTTTGACCGAACAGCGCCTGCAGGCTATTAATTGTTATGGTCTTCGCTGTTTAGCCACGGTTTTGGGGCGGGACTGTCCTGACAGTTGGCCCAAGAAGAATTTGGTGGCATGTTTGTTGGGTGATGGCGATGGGGCGGTGGGTGGAGTGGGGTTTTGGGGGGTTCCCTCGAAGCCTCCATTCCACTCTACCCCTGAGCTGGGCCCTCAGCCAGCGAGTCTTAGCACGATGCAGCAGGAGGGTTCTCAATGGCAAGCTGGCTTACCCGTAAACACGTCTCGGTGTGGATCCCCCATTTTGTGCTCTCCCCCCCCAGGCCTGTCTCCTGAGATGTTATTTCAGCTAGAACTAGCTAAGCTTAAGTTGCGAGAGAGTCAACAGGCTAGTATAGAACGGATTAAGCTGCAGGAGACTCAGATACAACAGGCTAGTATAGAACGGATTAAGCTGCAGGAGACTCAGATACAACAGGCTAGTATAGAACGGATTAAGCTGCAGGAGACTCGGATACAACAGGCTAGTATAGAACGCATAGAGGTTGCTAGAATCCAAGCCAATCAGGATGCAACCAGGTACCAGGCTGAAATGGATGTCGAGAAGTCTAGAGTAGAGACCACGGGGCGTCATCTCGGTGGTGGGCACCGGGTTACAGACTCCCTTTCGCATTTAATTAAGTTAGTACCCGCATTTGATGAGACAGCAGTGACTGAGTTTTTTGCTCGTTTCGAAAAGAAGTGTCGTGAGTATGACTGGCCGGAGGTTAAATGGGCAGCATTAGTTTCATCACGTCTAGTGGGTAAGGGGTTGAAAGCCTACGATGCACTGTCACTGGACGAGAGTGTCGTGTATGGACTGGTGAAGGAGGCTGTGCTCCGGGCCTACGAACTGCAACCCGAAACTTATAGATTGAAGTTCCGTGGCGTGAATAAGAAGAGCGACGTCAGTTTTATGGAGCACGCACGGGACTTAACAGATGCATGTAATAACTGGTTTCGGTCCGAGCACGCAGAGTCGGCTGAGGAAATTAAGCAACTTTTCTATCTGGAACAGTTTTACAAATGTACTGGAACCGATCTAACGCTGAACATTAAGGAAAAATGTCCCAAGACAGTAGAGGAGGCTGCCAAGATGGCAGACCTCAGATTATCATTGATTCGTGGTTGTGGTGCCGCTCAGAGGGCTGAGTCAGGGCAGAAGGGGCGCTATACCCCACCCACCAGAGTTTTCGATAATAACAAATCTTATGACACGCATAACCACACTAAAAGCATTGCACCTAATAACACCTACAAACACAAGCCTCTCCCGTTTACTAAAGGTCAGGCCCCTTCTTCGCCCGCACAAGGGAAGAAGCCCATTGGGGATGTGAAATGTTACAAATGTCAGAAGCTAGGCCATTATTCATGTGAGTGCCCTAGTAACACTCCCGCTAAGCCGGTGTCATTGGTTCACAGTATCGGTGTGTCTCTGAAGGCTGCAGCAACTGCCCGGGGTAGGTTGTCAGCAGCTGAGGCACACGCGGTAAAGAAGCGTACGGAAGGCTCGACACCTGGCCGGGACACTTTCTGTAGCTATCGGGGACACGGGTTTGTGAGCTGGGGGAGTGAACTACGGAGGGTTGACTTGCTGAGGGATATGGGGCCTTCGCAAACTTTGTTGAGGAACTTCACAGGGAAACCGATAAATGCGGCCAGAGTTGTTGTGGTGCAGGGTATAAATGCTACGAGGTCATACCCACTTGTGAGGTTGGAGTTGAGAGTGGGAGAGGTGTGCAGGGAGCTGGATGTAGGGATCGTTGAGTGTTTGCCAGTTGAGGGCGTCG
Source organism: Lithodes maja (assembly GCA_037953745.1). NCBI lineage: Eukaryota > Metazoa > Arthropoda > Malacostraca > Decapoda > Lithodidae > Lithodes > Lithodes maja. The sequence continues at coordinate 31,756 of JBAKBP010017916.1, forward strand.
ACCTTCTTCTCGGCAACGACTTTGCGGTGCCCCACTTCCGGGACTCACCCTTAGTCGTTGCCGAGAGGGCGGCCGGACGTGGATGGTGAGAATCGGGAATGGGTTGGAGGTGCCAACAGGATGAGATGGCCCTGTGTGGTAAACCCGATCTCCGCCTCTGCGGCTCCTGCACAGTCCCTAGCACTCAACCTCGGGGACAGTGGAGGAAGGATCAGGAGAAGGTTGCTAAGGGCAGGAAAAGGGACATTGATTCTGCTGCACTTCTCTGTGATTCGGTACTTGGACCTATAATAAACACAGGAGTTGACTCTTGCCCAGATATGGTGTGTAACAAGGCAGAGTTGGGTAAGACTTAGCGTGAGGCAAGAGCTGTAGCGGAGAGCCACTATGGCAGTAGAGCCTACTAGCTGGGGGTAATGTCTTATTACCAAAACCATCTTGATGCATTGACGCCCGGGGACATTAGTGAGCAGCAGCTGCAAGACGCTAGCCTAGCTCGTTATAGCAATGGTGCCATAGAGTTGGAGGAAGATGGGGATGCGAAGCCGGGAGATTTCTTTAGGCTCAACAGGATATTGTACCGCAGATTTCTAGACCCCAAATCGAAGTGGGAGGGCGGTGCGAGGGTAGTAGACCAGGTGGTTGTTCCAAATAAGTATAGAGAGTCCTTATTGTGTCTGGCGCATGATGTGCCGGTGGCGGGTCATTTGGGGGTAACAAAAACATTGGCGGCATTGGGCAGGTTTTCTGGTGGGCCTGGGGTCAAGGCTGATGTCTGTGCATGGGTGGCTGGGTGGCTGGCAGGTCGCCAGACAACGGGGAAGCCTAACCAGACAATCCCAAGGCACCTTTGTTTCCCATTACCTGTCACCGGGCCTCCGTTCAGCAAAGCTGTAGTAGATTTGGTTGGCCCTTTCCCGCCTACTAGTAGTGGCAATAAATTCCTGTTGACAATCATGAATGTGGCTACGAGATACCCGGACGCATACCCCATGAGAAACGGCTCGGCAAAGGCAGTTGTTAGAAACTTATTATTGTTCTGTTCCCGTTATGGATTTCCACGTGAGGTGCAGTCAGACCAGGGGAGCAATTTTACATCCAAATTGTTCAAGCAAACCCTTCAGTTGCACGGTATATGTTCTGTAGTGTCGTCAGCCTACCATCCAAGAGTCAGGGAGTCTTGGAGCAGTGGCACTCGACCCTGAAGAGTATGCTACGCTGTCACTGTGCAGAACATGACACTGATTGGGATTTGGGTCTGCCGTATGTTCTGTTCGCTGCACGTGAAGTCCCAGGAGAGAGCCTGGGGTTCAGTCCAAATCAACTAGTCTTTGGCCATAATGTGAGAGGACCTTTAAGTATGGTGAAAGAGATCTGGGAGGGCGAAGAGAAGCCAGGGTCTGTACTTAAATATGTCCTTGAGAGCCGGGAGAGACTTATAGGTTGCATGGCAGCGGCAGGTAATAACTTGGTTAATGCACAGGCGGTCATGAAGCACCAGTATGACGCCAAGGTGAAGCTTCGGGAGTTTTCGGTGGGTCAGGAGGTAATGTTGCTTTTACCTTTGCCTGGACACCCCCTTTCTGCCAAGTTCATTGGGCCGTATGTGGTGGCTAAGAAACTGTCCGACCTTTATTATCTCGTTGCAACACCTGACCGTAGAAAAAAACATCAGTTATGTCATGTTAACCTCATGAAAGAGTATGTGAGACGCCCCTCAGAGCCTCTCACTGTCCCTGTGCTGGCCTGCAGCGGCCAGGGTGGAGAAGGAGGTGGAGACAGTCATGCTGCTGAGGAGGATAGCTGGGACTGTGTCATTTCCGCGGAACAGTGGGCGGGGAATACTGAACAAGAGGCTAGGCAAGCTGTAAGTCACCTGCCTGAGCACCAGGGTGCTGCTGTCCTAGGCCTGTTCAGGTCATACCCCTCTGTTTTCGCCGAACACCCAGGTCTCACTACTCGGGTAACGCACGACGTGGACGTCGGTGATAATGTGCCCTTCAAGTCAGTGCCCTACCGTGTGCCCCCGGTAAAGTTGCCAGCTTTACGGGAGGAGTTAAAGTACATGGTTGAGAGAGGGATGATCACTGAAGGTTATGTGAAGTGGACATCACCCGTCACGTTGCAGCCAAAACCTGACGGCAAGGTGCGGTTCTGCATAGATTTTCGTAGGCTAAATGGCTTGACCACTACCAACCCTTACCCTTTGCCTCGAGTTGACGACAGCGTGGACAAGATAGGGAATGCAAAGTACCTTACTAAAATTGATCTTGTAAAAGGCTACTGGCAAGTACCCCTGTCGGACCGAGCTAAGCAAGTTTGTGGTTTTGTGGTAGATGGCAAGACCTACCAATGTAACGTAATGCCTTATGGGCTTGTTACGACCGGGCACTCGGGTACACTAGGGCTCTCAAACAGGACTCGAGTATGGCTCGCTGCCACAACGGAAACACACGATCCCAACCCCAGAGTACTGCCAGTCGAACAAAAAACACCAATACCCTCCAGAGTTCTATCTGCTATAACGGGGTATACAAGAACTCGGTACTAGCGTTTCACAACAGACTAATAAAGAGACGGGAGTTATCTAGTCTGGTCAACAATCAAACAAAGAAGTAAATACAACAACACCAAAGAATAGTGTTGGCCGAAGCCGAAGTAATCCACCCTTGACTAAGAACTTAAGAAGTCCTCCACCCTCTACTTCGGATCGGCACTATTACGTTACGTTAAACAATAGTCCTCGAGCATCGAGCAAGGAATCTTCTGATAAAGTTAGATGCTTCTCGGATACTCGTAAGAAGTAAGTATCGGATTTTGAACAGCAAGTCAATAAGCAACACACTGGCAATTAACTAACATTAAAGGCTTTAAATTGACATAAGAAGAATTATAAGAATAGACAATAGTAAATGGCAAACATTAAAAAGAAGTACTCCGACAATGCACCGGCAATAGCCTACTAGGATTGTGCTCGTGGGCCACTAATCTCTAAAGTAGCTAAGCGTGCCACACATGAAATCAATAGTGCATAAACAATAACATACATAAGGAAAGCTTCAATACTATGCTGTATCTGCTGACCGAGCAAAGTCTAGCTGGGATGTAGTAGGCTAGGAAACAATGGCTGAGCAAGCGGCTCGTAGCCTAGCGAGGTCCTTAAGGCTGTGCGGCCAAATTACGTTAATTGACGGGATGCTCTCTTGAGAGATCCAGATCACTAGTATCTGGTTCTCTCCTGGCGATCCTCTCAAAGTCAAGCAAATGAGTTAGCACAGTGTTGGGTGGCAGAGGCAAAAGCCCTCACTCGCAACACAGTGCTAAACTCACAAGGTACACAGTCAGAAAGACCACCTAGGCTTCCCCAAGTCTCCGTTGTGATTGTACAGGTTCAACAAAACCTAATACACATAGGGAATCACAACTCCAGTAGCCTTATCCCAGTCTAGCATTACTTAGATCAGCAGAAAACAGGAACATGAATAATCATACACAGGGAAATGCATCTACGAGTGCAACAAACATTAATCAATCCTATTCTAGTTATCCCTTCCAAAATAGTCTATCTAATAGGCATATATCTCGTGAGAACTCAAGCGATAATACTTTGGCTGACTAGCTCTGCACCAAAGGGATCATTGAGGTTAAAAAGGGTCGGGAAAAGAAGAAGGTAGGCGGTACAGAGAGTAGAGAAAGTTCACATCAGTCGGAAGAATATGTATAGTTGCAAGGGATATGAGAAGTCGCTCTGCCTAATGAGTTCTGAATAAAATATGGCGAGACTTCCCTTTTTATACTCGGCCCTCTAGTGAGCATATCGCAAACTACTAAGGACCGCCCACTGACAATCATTACGTAATATTCTCTCTCAATCTGGGATCGACAAAGGATTTCCCACGCGCTGAGGAGGGAGGAGGGAGGAGGGAGTTAGGCCTACCTGCCGCGTGGCGCACTCACTGTCCCCCGTTACGTAATCTCTCTCTCTCCTCTCATCATTACAAATAAGTCCCACACACAATACTTATAACTAATGATATAAAATAGAACTCGTTGACTCAGATGAAAACAAAATACATATCTATAATACTTATAGTACAACGGCTCACATAAACTAAGTTAGGAAACTCTACACAGACTACAGCCAAAGTTCCTGCCCTGACGATCCTAGCGAGAGTGGGGCATGACTGGGCGTTCTGTACAGCATGCTCATACTCGACATGCGTCACACCTCCCCCAAGATTTTACTCGCTCAACCCTGAGCTAAAATCTGACACACAGAACCCCATCAAGCCCCTCACACCCAGCGACCGCATGGCACTTAAAACAAAGCTGAGTTTATCACTAACACACATCTTATAAAAAAAAAAAATTCACATTTTATAACTCCTCCCAACAATAGCAAAAGACACAATATCATGCTCCCAGAGCGAGCTTACAGCAGCTCAGCCGTTTGATAGTTCGTGGACTACTCAAACTCTATAGGCTATGACAAACTTATACAATTATCTATATCAAAAGAAAGAGTTTTTTTATGATTTTTATATTTTAATATGTTTTTTTCCGGCTGCACTATAAGGGCAGCCTATTTTCTTCTATACCAAACGCTCAACTCCTGCTTTACGACCCAATACGCTGGGCCACAACCGCGAGCCAACAAGCACCAAGCGCAAAATACTATTCAAACTAAAGCAGGAGGCTACCCGTGTGTCAATCTACCCAGGATCATATACCCTTGAACGACCATCTGCAACCACGTTATCACAACCGGCAATATGGCGTATGTCCAGGTTATATACCAATAACCTTAGTGACCACCTGGTCAGCCTCATACTCCGATTGTGAAACTGGTCCAAGAACTTGAGAGGGTGATGATCTGGGTAAACTACAACGACCGGACCATAGGCTGGAACATAGACCTCGAAATGCCCCAGCACAAGCACAACCGCCAGCAGCTCCTCCTCGACAACAGAGCAGCTCCCCTGGGCCGAATTGTACTTCTCCGAGCAGAAACTAACAGGATGCTCCAGCCCATCATCGTCCTTTTCACTTTCATTCATCAGGTTCTGAAACGTTGCTGGTGCATTCTTAAGTCCGTCAGGCATAACATTGCACTGGTAGGTACTCCCGTCCACAACAAAACCACACACCTCCCCAGCACGCTCGGACAAAGGCACCTGCCAGCAACCCTTTACTAAATCCACCCTCGTGATAGGCGATGCAGCCCCGAGGCGGTCTATGGTGTCGTCAACTCTTGATAAGGTATAGGCGTCTGTCAGGGATAATGCACACACACTCTCGCAATCAATACACTCACTGATCTTGCCACTTAACACCGGTTGCAAAGTTACAGGCAACGACCACTCACGACATTCCTTATCCCTCAGACCCTTCGTCCACACGTAATCCAGCTCTGCTTGCACCATAGGCTGTCGAGCAGGATTTATACGGTAGGGAATTAAACTGAGCCTTGCACTATCTCCAGCCTGCATGTCGGATTCTACCCCGTACATCAGGCCTGGAGAAGCAACAAACATGCGAAAGTACTGCCATAGCCTAGTAAACAACTGCCTTGCACTGTCTCCACGAACAACATGCCTAGTGCCCTTCCACAACCCAGCCGAGACCGCAGCTTCTAACCCGTAGTCTCCCTCCTTCTCCACCTTCGTCCCTAGAACAGCCAGGTCATGAGAGGGACAATCAGTACCACCTGTGCAGTCACTCCCAGAGTTCATTATTGCTAAGGCTTCCCCGCCGATACCGTACATGCGCACCCCCGCATTCCTTGTGACGACATCTGCCTGCTCAGCATCACCGCTTTTAGAGACATGGCCAGATACAGTCGGTCTATGTTTGGGCTGTTGCATTAGACTAGAGCAGCATTGGGAGGCTATGTGACGACCGGGCACATCCACTCCACAGCCAACCTCACCAATCTGCTCAATGTCCTCCTTTTGACCACCACCCTTGGCAGCCATGGGTCGACCCTGACCTGGCAACCATGCCAAAGCCTAGTCGCCCACCTTGAAACAACGAGGCTAACGGTCTTTTAACATTCACGTGACCTGCCCGCGGAACATCTTGCACCGCCCGAGTTGTGAGACTCAGGGGCTCGGCACGACCAGTGGGGTATGAACCGAGCTGGTGCTGGAGTGCTGCACACTGCTGCTCAGGCAGGTGCTCTAGCGCTTCCACAGCCACCAGACTCGTGTCCCCCGCCCACTGCTCCGCCGAGACATGACAATCCCTACTCTCCTCCACCTGTGCCCTACTGCCCCCCTCTCCTTCTCCACCTTGGCTGCGGCAGACCAACGCAGGGACAGTAGGCTGCTCAGGTGGTTGCCTCACAAACTCTTCCAACAGGTTCACATGACATGCTTCCCCGTCCTCGTGTTTGATCTCGACAGCACCATTACCACACTTCTGAACTTCCGGATCCTCCAACTGCAGTTTACAAATATCTGAGGGAACCAACCTGTCTAGATGCTTCCGAAGCAACCCAAGTCCTTCCCCAATATCAAACTGAGCAACCCTTTTTTCTCTCTGTGTGTAACGTTGCTGCCTCGGAGTCTCTTCCGGCCCTACCTCCTCACTAGCTGTGACAGGTCCTGGGGCCTCTCCAGACTCTAACATAGGTGCCAATACTGAATCACCCAGGAGAGCCGCCGAGTCAAAACTCTTAAAACCAACTCCAGCTTTAGCCTCCTCCTGTTGATCGTTCCTCTGCTGGTCTGAAGACGGAGGACTAGGCTGTGACACTTTATCTGCCCGAGCTCGGGTGACAACACACGCCATGGGTTGTGTCTGGCACCGCTCGACCCACTCTTGTTCTCCCCCACTCACGTCGGCCGGCCTCTCGGCAACGACTAAGGGTAGAACCTCAGAAGCGGGCATTGCAAAGTCGTTGCCGAGAAGAAGGTCGACGCCCTCCACTGGCAGTTTCTCCACAATCCCGACATCCAATTCACGTGCCACACCATCCACCTCCAACTCCAACCGCACCAGCGGGTATGACCGAGTTGCATTAATACCCTGCACCACTACCACCCGAGCCGCATTTATAGGGTAGCCAGTCAAGTTATTCATCAGAGTCTGGGAAGCACCTGTATCACGCAAGACCTCTACTCCATGCTTGCGCCCCGCCCACATCACGCAACCCCGTCCTCTATGGTCGCAAAAAACATCCTGAGCAGGGTTCGAGCCTCTCAGGTGTTTCTGCATTGGCTGTGCCTCAGCCTCTGACGAACTGCCCCGGGCAAACTCAGAAGACTTCGGAGACACACCAATGTTGCAGGCCAAAGACACAGCTGCTGTAGGTGGTTTGCTAGGACAGACTCTTGCAAAGTGCCCCTTTTCATGACAATGATAACACTCCAACTCCCCCTTGGGCTTCCCTTGGTACTGGGAAGGGCCCGGCCCCTTCTTAAATGGGACGGTGCTAGTCTTGTGGTCAGTCTTGGTATCATAGCTCTTGTACTTGTTTGCATAAGATATATTACTAACTCGGGGGGGTGGGGCGTCACGCCCCTTGTTACCTGCCTCACTACGCTGGGCAGACCCGCACCCACGAATTAGTGATAGCCGGAGGTCAGCCATCTCAGCTGCCTCCTGTAGAGTTTTTGGGTTCTTTTCTTTAATAGTTAGTCATTTCTGCACCAGTACACTTATAAAACTGCTCGAGCAGAAACAGCTCAGTCAACTGTTCGGCCGTCTCAGCTTTCTCAGAATGTGTCCAGTTTGTAAGTGCATCTTTTAAGTCCCGGGCATGTTCAAGAAAGGTCGCCTCCCTAGTCTTTGTAACACCCCGAAACTTCAATCGATATGTTTCTGGTTGCAACTCGTATGCCCGTAGGACAGCTCTCTTCAATACTGGGTAGTCAATGCAAGACTCTAAAGGCAGTGCATCATAAGCCTTCAGACCCTTACCCGTAAGTCTTGAGGAGACTAGAGCTGCCCACTTCTCTTCAGGCCAATTATGCTCCCTACACTTCTTCTCAAAACGATTAAAAAATTCTGTGACTTCAGTTTCACTAAATGCCGGCACCAATTTGACTAAGTGGGACAAGGACTGTTCTCTTACTTGGCCCTCACGGCCCATCCGAGTCCCTGTCGACTCTGCACGAGTCTTATCTAAATCTATTTGAGCACAATATTTCTCTGAGTCGTACCTAAGCTCAGCCTCGTGCCTCCTAACCTCAATCTCATGCCTCCTCGTCTCATCCTCCTGCCTCCTCGTCTCATCCTCCTGCCTTCTGGTCTCATTCTCAGCCTCAATCTCATGCTTCCTAGCCTCAATCTTAGCAAGCTCAAGTCTAAATATCATATCTGGAGACAGGCAGGAAGAGGGAGCTGCCACTACTGAAGGAGGGGGGCAAAAAACTGGGGAATCACCATGTGCACCACCCGAGGGCACTCCAATCTGCCAATTCTCATCCCTCTGTGGGAGAGTGCTAACCTCCGGTAACTGAGTGGACGGCACTGTGGGAGTCGAGTGAGAGGGGATCTGGGGAGGAACCCCCCCAAACGCCCTCTCCTCCGAAACCCCATGTCGCCCACGCAACACCCAGGAGATCAGCTCCCCCTTGGACATCCCTACTACATTGGCAATGCCCAAAACCTTGGCTATCAGGTGCAAGCCATAAACATCCACCCCAGTCAGCCTCTCCTCCGTCACGTGGTACCGTTTATTCACAAAAACTCTAGCATCCTCCTCACTGGATACTAACGGCACCTCTTCAAAGGGCATCTCTCGCTCCTCGTCAGTGCTAGGGCACGACATACTGAAGTTCACAAAAAAATTCTCGAGGCAAAAGTGTTAAACTTCCTTATGCAAGCACTAATTACTAAATTAACTGGAGTCTCTTAAATGCTCTACTAATTGCCATACAAAAAAAATATTCTTCAATATGTAGGCTAAAGTACAAACAAACAAATGTTGTATAACTCTGCAAAAAATTTATACTGTTCACAAAATCCTAAGCAAGGTCGCCATTTGTTACGACCGGGCACTCGGGTACACTAGGGCTCTCAAACAGGACTCGAGTATGGCTCGCTGCCACAACGGAAACACACGATCCCAACCCCAGAGTACTGCCAGCCGAACAAAAAACACCAATACCCTCCAGAGTTCTATCTGCTATAACGGGGTATACAAGAACTCGGTACTAGCGTTTCACAACAGACTAATAAAGAGACGGGAGTTATCTAGTCTGGTCAACAATCAAACAAAGAAGTAAATACAACAACACCAAAGAATAGTGTTGGCCGAAGCCGAAGTAATCCACCCTTGACTAAGAACTTAAGAAGTCCTCCACCCTCTACTTCGGATCGGCACTATTACGTTACGTTAAACAATAGTCCTCGAGCATCGAGCAAGGAATCTTCTGATAAAGTTAGATGCTTCTCGGATACTCGTAAGAAGTAAGTATCGGATTTTGAACAGCAAGTCAATAAGCAACACACTGGCAATTAACTAACATTAAAGGCTTTAAATTGACATAAGAAGAATTATAAGAATAGACAATAGTAAATGGCAAACATTAAAAAGAAGTACTCCGACAATGCACCGGCAATAGCCTACTAGGATTGTGCTCGTGGGCCACTAATCTCTAAAGTAGCTAAGCGTGCCACACATGAAATCAATAGTGCATAAACAATAACATACATAAGGAAAGCTTCAATACTATGCTGTATCTGCTGACCGAGCAAAGTCTAGCTGGGATGTAGTAGGCTAGGAAACAATGGCTGAGCAAGCGGCTCGTAGCCTAGCGAGGTCCTTAAGGCTGTGCGGCCAAATTACGTTAATTGACGGGATGCTCTCTTGAGAGATCCAGATCACTAGTATCTGGTTCTCTCCTGGTGATCCTCTCAAAGTCAAGCAAACGAGTTAGCACAGTGTTGGGTGGCAGAGGCAAAAGCCCTCACTCGCAACACAGCGCTAAACTCACAAGGTACACAGTCAGAAAGACCACCTAGGCTTCCCCAAGTCTCCGTTGCGATTGTACAGGTTCAACAAAACCTAATACACATAGGGAATCACAACTCCAGTAGCCTTATCCCAGTCTAGCATTACTTAGATCAGCAGAAAACAGGAACATGAATAATCATACACAGGGAAATGCATCTACGAGTGCAACAAACATTAATCAATCCTATTCTAGTTATCCCTTCCAAAATAGGCTATCTAATAGGCATATATCTCGTGAGAACTCAAGCGATAATACTTTGGCTGACTAGCTCTGCACCAAAGGGATCATTGAGGTTAAAAAGGGTCGGGAAAAGAAGAAGGTAGGCGGTACAGAGAGTAGAGAAAGTTCACATCAGTCGGAAGAATATGTATAGTTGCAAGGGATATGAGAAGTCGCTCTGCCTAATGAGTTCTGAATAAAATATGGCGAGACTTCCCTTTTTATACTCGGCCCTCTAGTGAGCATATCGCAAACTACTAAGGACCGCCCACTGACAATCATTACGTAATATTCTCTCAATCTGGGATCGACAAAGGATTTCCCACGCGCTGAGGAGGGAGGAGGGAGGAGGGAGTTAGGCCTACCTGCCGCGTGGCGCACTCACTGTCCCCCGTTACGTAATCTCTCTCTCTCCTCTCATCATTACAAATAAGTCCCACACACAATACTTATAACTAATGATATAAAATAGAACTCGTTGACTCAGATGAAAACAAAATACATATCTATAATACTTATAGTACAACGGCTCACATAAACTAAGTTAGGAAACTCTCCACAGACTACAGCCAAAGTTCCTGCCCTGACGATCCTAGCGAGAGTGGAGCATGACTGGGCGTTCTGTACAGCATGCTCATACTCGACATGCGTCACAGGCTTAAGAACGCACCTGCCACGTTTCAGAACCTGATGAACGATATTTGTGACTAAATCCCTAACTGCACGGTCTACCTTGATGACGTGATAGTGTATGATGACGATTTTGAAAATCACCTAAGGCACTTAGAGACCATCTTTGGGAAGTTGCACGATGCTGGGCTGGTGGTGAACCTGAGGAAGTGCGAGTTTGTAAAGGCTACTGTGCAGTATCTTGGCTTTGTGGTCGGGTTAGGCCGGGTGTGCCCCCCCCCCCTGAGCAAGATACAGGCTATCAATATGTTTCCCAGGCCCACCACTAAGCGCCAGGTCATGCGGTTCCTAGGTATGATAGGCTATTATAGGCGCTTCATCCGGGGATACTCTACTATCTTAGCACCGTTAACTGATCTACTGTCGAAGTCAGCGAAGTTCTGTTGGGCTGCGGAGTGTCAGAGGGCTTTCGACCTAGTCAAGCACCTGCTGTGTACACATCCGATTTTGAGGGCCCCAGACTTCTCCAGGAGTTTTCAGCTGGCGACTGATGCCAGCGGTGTGGATGCCGGGGCAGTGTTACTGCAGACTGATTCAGAGGGCTTGGAACACCCAATGAGCTTCTTTTCTCGCAAGTTTAATTCGGCACAAAGGAATTACTCAACTATAGAGAAGGAGCTTCTGGCTATCGTTTTGTCGCTCAAACATTTCGAAGTTTATGTTCCAGCCTACGGCCCGGTAGTGACGATTTATACGGACCATCATCCCTTGAAATTCCTAAATCAGTTTCACAATCGGAATATGCGGTTGACCAGGTGGTCCCTAATGCTCCAAGAGTATAATCTCAACATTCAGTATATTGCCGGGAGTGAGAACGTGATGGCAGATTGTCTATCAAGGGTTGATGATCCAAGATAGTCGTGCACGGTGTGTGGGTTGAGCAGGAGTAAAATTAGGCTATCATAACGCCGTCCAAAAAGATTATAAAACAATAAAATAAACGAGAAAACACTTTTTTTTTTTTTTTTTAGTTTTGAAAGTCTTTATTGTTGTAGCATGATGCATGCGATATTGTGTTTTATGTATAATTCACACTTCAGTTGTTGTGCACCTTTTGCAATTAGTGGCAGCTAAGGGTAGCAGGTCGGTTGGTTGCCTGTCAGATTTTGATAATGCTTCTAAGGTCGATTATCTAAAATCTTGGGGGGGCTGTGACGCACCCAGTGCGTTGCAACGCAACCTGATTGTACTCCTTGGTACTCGAATGTACCGCCCGTGATCTGGCTACCGTCAGCCGCTATGTATATTGAGTGTGACAACTTATAACTATGTTCTTTGTAGCTCTGCAAAGGTCTCGTCATGTGCTAACCAGTGGTGGGTTTTGTTTTAAGCCATGTCGAGACCTTCCATTTAATATGTAGTATCAATAGAGAAGTTGATAGATAAGACAATGGGAGTTCAGAGAGAGAGAGAGTGAGTTAGGCTTCAGAGCGAGAGGGTAGCAACGCGCCACGCTGCCGGGGGGGTGGTTGCCAGACATATGGACTGGTTGGCGGCCCTGCGCTTATAGCTAGGCGCGACAGGGTTGGTAGTCCATTGCTGCCTGCCTACGCTGCCTGGGCTGCCCATGTTGTCGTACAGCACATTGCCTGGAGGCTGGCTGCGTGTTCTATGACCAGGTTGCCTAGAACCTTTGAGATTCTAACATCCCTTGCCCTCTCTCCCAACTTCTCACGGTTGCACTCTTTCTCTCTGATGACATTACTCTCATTTCATTCTTCTCTCTATTTAAATGCATAACCTTCCCTTGAGGTCCTAAAGGAGTTTCAGCACTCACCTCTCGTATTACTCTTAGGACAAGCATATATTTACATGTATTAGATTTAAGGGGTTAATGTGAACAGCGATCTTCTTGATGAGGATAGTTGGTGAACGTTCTACATGTTCACGAGTTATATGCCCCGCTCATCATCCCATTTGTGACTAGACTGGTGCCATGTGTAAGAGCCCGACCATGCCCAGGAGTTGTCTGTAGAGGGACGAGGACTTAGCCTTGATTTGCATACCGAGCCAGGAGCGAGTGTAGCACCCGAGACTACAGCTCGCTCGTAGTGCCGGTATAGTAGAGTAACGTAATTTATCTGTCCTTGTGTTCTCTACAGTCTTCTCCTGGGTTCTTGCTTTCGGTGCTGGGACTCGTTGTTCCTGTGACTTGGCCTGCTAGCTAGAACACATGGGGATGATGAGTGGGATATATCTTTATTTTACTATGCATTGCAGCTCTCTTTAAGTATATGTATGTAACACTTTACAATACACATTACTCACACACAAGACAACACTATTAATACTTTCATGAATCCATTAACTGCACTGTCGTTTTGCTGCTGTGTCCGGAGTTCTGTTGCGTAGGGCGCATACGGACTCGGAGGGGAGACAGAGTGAGAGAAGCGAAGTAGCCTATGCGGTAGTAGGCTACCGGCGCAGTACTGTTGCCTGCAACCTTTTAGTTATTCCAAGTATAGATTCATTATTATAATAAGTGACTACTATTTATGTTCTTCCCATGTGTATTATTAGGTATCTACTGGATCATGAACATCTTGTATGCTACATGCTAGTGCATGTTAGTAGGGGACAGTTAGTGTAGTGCACGTGCTTTCAAGTAGGCGTGTACATTTGTCATTTAGCATTTCACTGTCATACCTTTAGCCTGCTTCTATTCTACATTATTAGAGGCTTAATATTAACGTAGTTTCTTGAGTATTGCATTTCTTTAGTAATAACGTAACCTATAAATGTCTGAGGGAGTTTAGCCTCATAGCCTACCCCTGTTGTACACTTTCGCCGAGTTAAGGCACCTCGTTACCGTAGACGATAACTCTGTAGGGCGTTGGTGCTTTTGTTGTCTGGAGCATATAGTATTTGGGACTGGAATCGAGCGTGTCGTTGTCACTTAAGCCATTTCTGTCCTACGATCAAGAATCCCGAATATGTATTGCTGATCCAGCCGTAACAATATGGCAACGCTTCAGGCTCGTCCCAAGCTGGCAAGCGAAGCAACGTCCCAAGCCGGTCTCTCTCCCCCGCTCGTCTCCTCCCGCCCTCACCAAACTTACATCTTATATATTATAATGAAACAATCAACTATCGAGAATAAAATATACTAAGATGCGTTGGTTAAGAATAAGGGCAGCTACAAGCTGTGAAACAACATAAGAATATCCCAGACATTAGTTACATTGTCGTAGGATATATACTAAGGAAAAGCCTGCCGGAGAACGGAGAAATGGATAGGCGACGAGCAGGGAGGCTTTAGGAAGGGAAGAGGATGTGTAGATCAGATTTTTACCCTGAATTGTGTTGTGGAGAAGTATCTGGAGAAGAAACAAAAGGTGTATGTTGCCTTTATGGACTTGGAGAAGGCCTATGACAGAGTGGATAGAGAAGGTTTGTGGAAAGTACTTAGAATATACGGAGTAGAGGGCAAGTTGCTGAAAGCAGTGAAGAGCATGTATGAGGGTGCAAAGGCGGCAGTACGTGTGGAGAGCGAGCAGAGCGAGTTCTTTGACCTGAATGTTGGTTTGAAACAGGGGTGTGTGATGTCCCTGTGGTTGTTTACTGTATATATGGATGGAGTTATGAAAGAAATACTATCAAGAGCAGTGGATGTTGGTGTATCGCTGAAAAGGGAGGGAATTGAGTGGAAGCTACCTATACTGCTGTTTGCGGATGATACAATTCTGATGAGTGATAATGAATGGGAGTTGCAGGGTCTGGTAAATGAGTTTGGAACAGTGTGCGAAAAACGGAATTTGAAGGTAAATACGGGGAAGAGCAAGGTTATGGTCTTCGAAAGGGGTGAAGTCACAGAGTGTGAGATGAAGCTGAACGGTCAGGCTATGGAGATCGTCAACTCTTTTAAGTATCTGGGCAGTGTGTTGAGTAAAGATGGGACTATGGATGAAGAGGTGCGGGAGAGGGTACAACAGGGGAAGAGGGTTGTAGGAACGCTAAAAGCAGTAACAAGAAATAGGGTGGTCAGTATGGAAGTGAAGAAGTCCTTGCATGACAGTGTGGAATCCCGACACTGACTTACGGAAGCGAAGCATGGACGTTGGTTGAGAGACTCAGACCAAGAGTGAGAGCAGTGGAAATGAATTACTTAAGGAGTGCGTGCGGAATTACATGGAGGGATAGACAGACTAATGAGGAAGTAAGGAGGAGGTGTGGTGTGGAGGTAGATGTGCTGGAAAGTGTGAAAAGGAACAACTTGAGATGGTTCGGCCATATGGAACGTATGGAAAGCGAGAGAATGACTAAGAGGGTGTACGAGAGCGAGGTGGAGGGACAGAGGGGGAGAGGTATACCGAATATGAGGTGGAAGGATGGAGTGAGGAACTAAATGAATGAAGGCGGTGCTGGTTGGGGGGAGGGGCGTAGACTGACTGGGGACAGAGGTGCATGGGGGCGGTTCGTTCGTGGCCACCCCTTCGGGGATCACGGCGTCAGGCAATAGATAGATAGATAGAAAAGCCTGCCGGCCGGCTGCCGCCAGCCGGTTTCTAAACGGCTGGGCAGCCGACGCGCGCGCATGCCCGCACGTGGCTACTATGCAGGAGCGTCACAATAATTATACTAGGCGTTAGGTGAGGTTAGTTTTGTATCCCACTTACTAGGTACTAGAGACATAATATTATACTAGGTGTTAGGTGAGGGTTAGTTTTGTATTCCACGTACTAGGGACATAGACTAGGTGTTAGGTGAAGGTTAGTTTTGTTTCTCACGTAATAGGTAGTAGAAACATATACAGTACTAGGCGTTAGGTGAGGGCAAGCTTTGTATCCCACGTACTGGGTCTAGGTTAGGTTAGGTTCTTTGGTTAGGTTTTTGACAAGGGATAAGGTGGTAGGTATGGCATGAACTACCTGGCAGGTAAGGGTTAGTCATGTATCCCGCGTACTAGGTATACTGCGGACACATAGGTGTTAGGTGAGGGTTAGTCTTGTATCCAATGTACTAGGTCTAGGTTACTGGATATTACTGATTTTCAAAACTGATACGTTTTCTATTAATCAGGTTTTATGAGTTTGACATTTGGGAAAATCTGGCCCATATTTCGACAATACGTTACTCTTTTTCCACTCTTAAAACTCGCGAAATCCGAGCCAACTTTTGCCCAAACCTGGCGAGGGTTTTTCGAAAATTCGGGTTATATGGGTTTGTAAATCAAGAATACCCGAGCCAAGTTTAGCTAAAATACACTCTTATCGCTGTTTTACGCATTTAACCCAT
>JBAKBP010017917.1:0-7500 GCA_037953745.1 Lithodes maja
GTATTCTGCATGCCTAGGGCGGGGTCCAAACAGATTCAAGACTCAGAGCTCACCTCACTGTCGTACCCTTCGGACCCCCTTGATATCTATCCCTCTCAACCCCACTTAGAAACTTTCTCTCTTACTTTGTATACCTTCCTTCCACTACTTCACCAATCTATTTAATTATCCCATCCCCTTGATAGACCTTATATCTATTATTGTATTAACGACGAGCTCTCAGATAACTAGATAGGATTTTGGGCCTTATGCAGAGATGTAATTGTTAATGAGACCTAGGAAGCTTTTTTGTTGTCTCATATTTGGTGGTTTCATGCTTGCTAGTGTGTTCTTGTGTTAGGTTAGCAGGGGCTAGACCGGAGGGGAGGCTTTTTGCGATCCTTTAAGTAAAGTCTGCTGGTGCGAGTCCTGTGGACTCGCACGACTTTACTAGGATACCCGTGGGAGTCTGGGGGCATTTTCTTGTCTGTGTCCCTGTGTGTCTAGTGTTGTGTTGTGTGAGGGCCCTTGCCTAGTCCACTCAGCACTGCGCTAGCACGTCTTGCTTTTGTTTTAGGGTCGCCAGGAGCGAGTCAGATACTTGGGATCTGAGTCTCTCAAGAGAGCACCCTTTCAATTAGAGTAATTTGGCGCACAGACTTGGGAACGTCCCTAGGCTAGAGCAGGTGGCTCAGCCCGGGTATCCGAAGCCTATATCCTTCCGGCTAGACCTCTGCCACCTGGCAGATTAACAGCTAGGGGTTTATCATCTCTGTATGCTTGTAATTGTGCCACAGTTTACCGTTTTTGTGAGCATTGTGAGTCAGGGGGTGGCTTAGAGACTCTGTCCGAGCAGGCTTGCCTGACTAGGAGTGAGAAGCACACCTGTATGTTGTTATGTTGCGAGTTGCTGCCTTTATTTACTTATACCTATGCCATTATACACTGTAGGTCCTATCACTAGTATTTATTCCTGCTTATGAGTTAAGAGTTCTCTAAATTCGTAACGTACTTTCTTTGCTAAGCACCAGATCCTACAGTAGCCGCATGCAGTTTAGAAACCTGCATCTTGTCTACCTGTACGATGTTTTGAGGACTGTTTGCTTTCACCTTCTTTCACGCAGGGGTCATTAGTTGTATTAATTAACGTAACGTTAAATGTACTTTCTTCAAGTTTGTTATTAAATTGTTTCTGCAATTTAATTCCGTTATCTATCTTTTCCTTGAAGCTTTAAGTCAACTTAATTGTGTGATCTTTTATATAGCCTGCTTGACTATCAGCAGTCTATAGTGCGTGCACCCTGTAACCAAGTCATAGGATACCTCGTTGTCCAGGCAGGACTCTTGACGGTTTAGGGTGGTTTGTTGCCTGGGTTTATAGATAAGGGTTGGATCTAGCGTTTTCCGTTGTTGCTTGTTGCCGCATACCTAGTCCAATAGAAAGAGCCCAGTGTTTATATATCCCAGGACGTAACAAATGGCGACCTTGCATAGGATTTACTGAACAGAGGAATATAGTGGTCATTTGTTTTGAGATTCCTTATGATTAGAGGAATACAGTGGACATAGAGTTTTTTTTTTGGACCAACCAATATAACACATTAAAGACTTTAAATAACATTAGTATATACATACTTGCATAGGAGATAAGGCACATTCTATAACCGTGATAATTACTGCAGTACACAAGCATGTCTAATACATCAGAACACAGTGATGGGTCAGGTCACGATACGGGCTCGGAGGGAGAAAGACCGAGTCATAGGATACCTCGTTGTCCAGGCAGGACTCTTGACGGTTTAGGGTGGTTTGTTGCCTGGGTTTATAGATAAGGGTTGGATCTAGCGTTTTCCATTGTTGCTTGTTGCCGCATACCTAGTCCAATAGAAAGAGCCCAGTGTTTATATATCCTAGGACGTAACAGTAATGTTGGGGTTAGCTCTAGTTAAGGTTTGCTTCTCTTTCTTGTTCTTTATGGCCTCCTTCCTGACCGGGCATGACATGGCTGTTGTTTTATGAGATCCATTACAGTTCAAACACTTCTTGATGGCAGAACTACAGTCATTCCATGTGTGTCCGGTACCACTGCAATCTGAGCATACCTTATAAGAATTTCCCTTTGGGCAATTTTTCTTTGTATGATTCTGTATAGCATAACAGTTATAGCAGGTGAGTAGTGGTATGTACTCTTCCTTCTTGATTTGAGTGTTTGGGATGCTAAAATTGAACATAAATAGGCCTCTCTCTGTGGCGTTAGATGCCATGGATATTTGCTTGAAGGTAATTTTCATGTTATTACTGTTTGTAAATTTGTACACATTTTCTATTCCATCTCCAATCCATTGGTTAGCGCTGCCCACCTCCTGAATATTCTCTCCTTCCGAGTGGGCAAAGATTATATCATCCACTCTGAATATGATAACCGTTCTCTTGGCTCTCAGTTCCGGTGGCATTACAGGAGTGAAAGAGTGGTTTGTCAGAGTGGTATGGCACTTCTCCGCAAATATTTGATCTGTGTCATTGTCATTCTTTGTCAGAACAATATACCCATCATCTATTGGAATGATTCTCGTGACATAGATATTTTCCTTTGAAAGTAATTCCAGCAGTTTCAATTTATGCTTATGCTGCAATAAGTGGTTGCATTTTATTTTTACCCTCGCCATTTTACTATGTGGGGAATAGGAAATGCATTGGTTGTTCTCCACCTGTGATTGGCTGTCCTGTTGCTAATAGGAAATGCATTGGTTGTTCTCCACCTGTGATTGGCTGTCCTGTTGCTAATAGGAAATGCATTGGTTGTTCTCCACCTGTGATTGGCTGTCCTGTTGCTAATAGGAAATGCATTGGTTGTTCTCCACCTGTGATTGGCTGTCCTGTTGCTAATAGGAAATGCATTGGTTGTTCTCCACCTGTGATTGGCTGTCCTGTTGCTAATAGGAAATGCATTGGTTGTTCTCCACCTGTGATTGGCTGTCCTGTTGCTAATAGGAAATGCATTGGTTGTTCTCCACCTGTGATTGGCTGTCCTGTTGCTAATAGGAAATGCATTGGTTGTTCTCCACCTGTGATTGGCTGTCCTGTTGCTAATAGGAAATGCATTGGTTGTTCTCCACCTGTGATTGGCTGTCCTGTTGCTAATAGGAAATGCATTGGTTGTTCTCCACCTGTGATTGGCTGTCCTGTTGCTAATAGGAAATGCATTGGTTGTTCTCCACCTGTGATTGGCTGTCCTGTTGCTAATAGTAAATGCATTGGTTGTTCTCCACCTGTGATTGGCTGTCCTGTTGCTAATAGGAAATGCATTGGTTGTTCTCCACCTGTGATTGGCTGTCCTGTTGCTAATAGGAAATGCATTGGTTGTTCTCCACCTGTGATTGGCTGTCCTGTTGCTAATAGGAAATGCATTGGTTGTTCTCCACCTGTGATTGGCTGTCCTGTTGCTAATAGGAAATGCATTGGTTGTTCTCCACCTGTGATTGGCTGTCCTGTTGCTAATAGGAAATGCATTGGTTGTTCTCCACCTGTGATTGGCTGTCCTGTTGCTAATAGGAAATGCATTGGTTGTTCTCCACCTGTGATTGGCTGTCCTGTTGCTAATAGGAAATGCATTGGTTGTTCTCCACCTGTGATTGGCTGTCCTGTTGCTAATAGGAAATGCATTGGTTGTTCTCCACCTGTGATTGGCTGTCCTGTTGCTAATAGGAAATGCATTGGTTGTTCTCCACCTGTGATTGGCTGTCCTGTTGCTAATAGGAAATGCATTGGTTGTTCTCCACCTGTGATTGGCTGTCCTGTTGCTAATAGGAAATGCATTGGTTGTTCTCCACCTGTGATTGGCTGTCCTGTTGCTAATAGGAAATGCATTGGTTGTTCTCCACCTGTGATTGGCTGTCCTGTTGCTAATAGGAAATGCATTGGTTGTTCTCCACCTGTGATTGGCTGTCCTGTTGCTCACGTCACTGGCTGTTTGATCTTCCAAGTTAGTGATGATGGTGCTGGTTAAAAAATCATACAACTAAAAAGTAGCACTTTAAGTTAAAAAGCCAAGCTCAAAAACAAACTCTGCTATGGTGACAGAAGAGAATGAATTTAGATATAATTAATTAATGAACAAAAACCCAAGAATCCTATGAGTTGAAACTTCTTAAAAAAAATTAAGAAGCCTCAAGCCAAGGATAAGGGAATAAGACAAATTACGTTAATATGAAAGTCAAACTACAAAAATGCAGGACAAAAACAAGCTAAAGTTAAGAAAGCAAGAACATTTACGTTAAAGGATAGAGATAAAGGAAAATTTACGTTAATATTAAGTCAAACAACAAAATGCAGGACAAAAAACAAGCTGAAGTTAAGAATGCAAGAAAAGTTACGTTAAATTTAAATACAAAACTAGATTGAAATGTTTAAAAAACAAAATAAAATAAAGGTACAAAGTTAAAAGTTAAAAGCACTCAGGCCACCCACCGCCTAATCCCTGCACTGATTTCAGCAAAGATAAAACCTAATCCTAAGTGCCCTTAGTGTCACCCTACGGATGACACCTGTTAGCTAAACCTGCCTAGCGCCTTGGGCTGCCAGCACCCCTTAACCACCAGCCTCTAGAGGCTGTCGAATGGTGTTTGGGTACCAGTGCCACTGGAGCGTCTAACCCCTAACAATACCCGGCTGCCAACTTTTCCTCCCTCAGCTCCTAATGAGCCCCCTCATGGAACCTGCGGTGGCCCTTCAGGGTTCGATTCGGTACTAAAGAAGGCAGCGTCTACTGGGTGGGACGGGAAAGTAATAAAAAAAAGAAAGGGTGCTGAAACCAGTCCAGGTAAAAAACGGCAGAGACCAAAAAGCAGACTCAAGAGTAAAATTTCCTGAGTCCAGCTAAAAAGTACTAAAATGAAGAAAAATCGTCAAGAGTAAAAAAAACAGAGTCCAGAAATGGCTAAAACTCCGTCAGGTAAAAACACTTGGTGGCGAATGGACCTTCAGGCAGAGGGCTAGGGGAACAACTGTCCAGGACAAGCAAGAACAAGAGTGGTCTCGTTAACAACGGATACTCTAACACAGATGTCACCAACACCATAAGAAAACACCTTGATAAATGGTACAACCAAGCCCCCCATACTACCAACCCAACCAACGACACGACATCACTATCTTCTACCGCAACTACATGTCATCTGATCACAATACCGACGAATCCATCATGAAAGAAATCATTACCAAAAACGTCCTCCCCACCAACCCTGACCACAAAATAAAACTTATCATCTACTAAAAATCCTCCAAAACCTCCAACCTAATCCTCCGTAACAGACCTATCTCTCCCAAGACTCCGAAAATAGACGACCATGTGATATACCAACACAATTGCAATAATGTGGACTGTGGACCTCAAACCTACGTTGGTATAACACAAAATCGTTTATCACGCCGTCTCACCCTCCATCTCCAATCTGGAGCTATCAAAGACCACTATAAAGCCCCCCACCACCAAGCCCTTACTCGCTCTGACCTAGATAAAAACACCTCCATAATTGATAAAGAGACAGAACCCAGAAGACTTGCTATACTTGAAGCCCTATATATTCAAACTCTTAATCCTTCCATAAATAATCAAACTCTCGACCTCCAAATACTCCCATCAGCTAAACGTTACTCTCAAACACCCCCTAACATTACTCCCCTTACCACCCCGACTCTACCCTTGCCCCCTCTCTCCTCCCCTCCCTTTCCCCCCCATACCGTCTCCCCCACTACTTCATTTAACCAACGCGTGCTACCCCTCAACCCTACGCTTCAAACTGGACCAGAAACCCGAGATACAACTGGCCCGCCGCCCCTCACAAGGGCCCCGCCCCCCCTTCGCCCAGCAGACCTCCTACGACAACATCTAGCATCTACGAACCCTCCCAGCCAACCAGGAGGCAGGAAAAGCGCGCGCCTCATTGATCGCCAACTAGCCAATCATATGCTAGCCAACACCCAATAAACCTTACTGTGATCTACTTAATATGTATAAATAAGCTGTTATGTTAGCTGAGAAATTATAAGGCAGGCTATGGCTTCATAACTACGAAGAGTAACGAGGATGTCTTCTGCCACCACACCAACATTATCAACAACAACAGCAAGAAGAAAGCCTCACTAAGAAATGGTGAAACAGTGACTTTTACCATCAAAACAGGGAGACAGGGACGTGAAGCTACCAACATCACAGGCCCTGAAGGAGCTCCAGTCAAGGGCTCCTCTTTCTCCCCACGGAATGCTCCACCAGAGTCGACACCACCTACAACTACAGCAGATGGGGAAGCAGTACTGAGGGCCAAGATCTTTGCCTGTATTCAGTCAGCCATGGCCATTGCTGGACCAGACAAACACCAACTCTGCCAGCTAATCCCCTGTCTGTTGTCACACAACAATCTTCCCACCATCACCATACCTCAGAAGGCCTTCTCAGCGACCCCTGCAAACATCAAAAGGGCGTCAACAAAGAAGAAGCCCCCCAAGACACAAGATCGAGTTCCAGAACTACAGGAATCTCCAACTCTTCACATCCATGAAGAACACCAAGAAGAGGACGAGACACAAATGGAACCCGAGGAAGCCAGAGCATCATCATCACCACCAACTTCCCCCAACACCAAGCCAAAATCGCCCAGAAAGAGATCCCCAGGACCACTCCTTCCCCTCCCGACAAACCCGGAGACAATAACAAAAATCGCCAAGGAGACGGAATCGGGAGAAGACACCATCGAGCTTGCAGAACTAACACTGGGCAGTATTGGATTTATCTGTGACGTCTTTGAACAAGATCCCGACGTTATGAGGAAAGCATATTATTATATTAATCAAGAAGACTTGGAACGAACTCTCACAGATGAAGGAAAAAACAAACTGAAAGCAAGACTCAACAGATCAGATATAGACATCCCTAAGTTAAAATCATTCTTATCAGCACTTTAGTAACCTAAGTACAACAATAAAGCATGAATGAAAGTTTTTAAAAAAATGACTAGACAAACAAAATAAAGTAATAAACATCCCTCAACAACAGCAAGGTGGACGGCCCACTAACTTTTCTCTTACACTGTATTTCATCTTTCCTACTTTCTCTTCCCTCCACCCACTCTGAGGTGCCTCTCTTCCCCCCCTACCTTTAAAAAAAAAAAAAAAAAAAAAAAAAAAAAAAAAATGAGACCTTCTCTAGAAGATCGTGGGGTCTCTCCCATAGGAGTATGGAGAGGCTGAGGCTGGTGGAGGAGCTTTGAAGATGGCTGGGTGATGCTGATATTGGGGACTTGGGCATCTCCACCGGGGTCCCACACAGAATATCGTGTGTCCTTCTTTTGCCTGAGCCCCCGGAACACCATCAGCGGACCTCACCTTCAACAGAGTACCTCTTCCTTCACCTCAGTGGCAGTCCATCGCCAGTCGAGCAGAACACCGCTTCCAGAAAACACCAGAACATCAACCAGCCAAGCAAAACACCGCTAACTGTCACCACCACACACCATAACCTGGGAC
>JBAKBP010017917.1:10000-25000 GCA_037953745.1 Lithodes maja
ATATAAATATAATTATATATACAGTATATACATATACTGTGTATATATATATATATATATATATTGAGAATATATCACAAATACACGTGAGCCACTAAATGTTTCTAGTCTCTCAGTGGGGATCGAACCATCGACCATCAGAACGATAGCCGACGCTTAATCAATTACACCACGGCAGTCTAAAAGACACTCAGCCTTCTATCCTATTTATGTTAGGGAGAAGGGAAACCCACTAGGCGAATATATTTCAATTCAAACCTAGTTGTAGGATCCATATTTCCAGAATACCATACACGGATTTTTGAGTGTCCCGACGCAACTCGGGTTGAAATTGATTTCATTTAATTCTAACCCACAAAGCATGAAAGTTACAAATATTGAGAATATATCACAAATACACGTGAGCCACTAAATGTTTCTAGTCTCTCAGATGGTTCGATCCCCACTGAGAGACTAGAAACATATATATATATATATATATATATATATATATATATACTGTATGTGTGAGTTTTTTTCTTTTCTTCCTTTGTTTTCTTTTCTTTTTTAAGTAGGAGGGGGAGGAAGGGGTTGGGGGTGAGAAGATTAACCTCTTGAGGGTGGTGATGGGCTGGTCTATCAGAGTGAGAGCTGAGCGATCTCCGCCATATCCATAGCTTACTCTGACTGTTCCTTTTACTTATATATTTTCTAGATCTCAAGTGACGGCGTCTCTTCCGTGGATTGACCTCCCTACTACCAACTTAGAGGTTGGCAGACTGGGAGCCAAAGCGTCACATTTTTCCTTTTTTTTTTTTTTTTTTTAAGAGACAATGAACGGAGGAAGGAAAAACACAGATAAAACAAAAAGGTCCATGTGCCTAAAGGCATCCTCCATTCATAAAATGTTTGTAACAACTGGATTTAAACATTTGTAGATTGTAAGTTTGTGGAAAGCAATTCGAGGGAAGTGAATTCCAAAGAGTAGTAGCTCTGGGGATAAATTAATTCTGATAAGCAGAAGTTCTGCATTGTGGAGGAGAAAGTGTAAATTCATGGGCGCTCTCAGCTGCCCTAGTTCTATGGGGAAAGATGTGGAGAGGCGGCATAATTGAAGCAAGTTCCTCGGAACAATTGCTGTGAAAATATCTGTAGAATAATGCAAGGGATGCAACGTTTCTTCGTATGGATAATGTAGGAAGGTCCTGTGTGATTGCAGGGTTATTGATTAATCTAATAGCTTTATTTTGAATTTTGTCCAACTGCCTCAATGCAACCACTCCACTTCCACCCCACAGAGGTGAACAGTAATCCATCTGAGAACGCACATGACTTTTATATATCACAGCCAACTGCTCGTCAGTGAAGAATTCTCGAACTCTGTACAGAAGTCCCAGTTTTTTAGAGGCATTCTTAGCAATGCTTCTAACATAATGTGTCCAGCTCAAGTTAGTAGTTAATGTTACACCGAGAATGTCAATACTAGGGGAAGTGGAATATTTACATCATTAAAAAATATATGGGAGTCAGTGAGATTCTGTCGGAGAAAATTGAATGTACTTGGTTTTCTGTGCATTAAAGGAAACTAGATTCTTTTGTCCCCATCCATTAATTCTAGAAAGGTCCTGGTTCAGAGAAATTGCAGTGTTTATTTTTGAATTTATAAGATCGGGTTGGGTGAAAGAATTGGTAAATGTGAAGGAACTGTGGAGTGTTGAGTCATCTGCGTAAGAATGTATTGGATTATGAGTGGTAGATATGAGATCATTGATATGAATGAGGAACAGAATTGGGGCCAAAACTGATCCCTGGGGAACACCAGCAACTTTCCCTTCATAATTGCTGAGGGGCTCAGGTCCTTGGGTGGGCCTTGGGTTTCCCGAGTGTTTCCTCACCCTCCTCAGCTCCCCGCCTTGGAGTGGCTTCGGTCACCTGGGCTTTATTAGTGGTAAGCAGGGAGGGTTTTGTGGGGGCGCTCGTTTATGGCCTTGGCCTTGCTCGGGATCTTGGGGCTGTTCGGCCAGACAGCCTGAGGAACAGCAACAACAACAATCTCTTGAGGATTATGACACGTTTTAACAGTTTATTCTGGCTAGTAGTAGATGATTATATTCAGATTAGGAGGGACATATGGAGGTCAGAGAGTTAATTACGCTAGACTTTACCCTTTTAAATCCCACAAATTCTTCCGAAGCTGTATAAAATCGTCTAATAATAGCCAGAATAAACTGTCAACCCGTATCATGATCCTAAAATGGTTAAGCCGGTGTCACACTAGCAATGTTTCCAACATTGTTGTCCGGCAGCTTCAAAGTAAAAGTTCCCGATGCAGTAAACTACCTAACATAATCTACATTTGATCTATACTTCCAGATGAAGTAAACTACCTAACATAATCTACATTTGATCTATACTTCCCGATGCAGTAAACTACCTAACATAATCTACATTTGATCTATACTTCCCGATGCAGTAAACTACCTAACATAATCTACATTTGATCTATACTTCCAGATGAAGTAAACTACCTAACATAATCTACATTTGATCTATACTTTCCGATGCAGTAAACTACCTAACATAATCTACATTTGATCTATACTTCCAGATGAAGTAAACTACCTAACATAATCTACATTTGATCTATACTTTCCGATGAAGTAAACTACCTAACATAATCTACATTTGATCTATACTTCCCGATGCAGTAAACTACCTAACATAATCTACAT
This sequence comes from Lithodes maja, assembly GCA_037953745.1. Lineage (NCBI taxonomy): Eukaryota > Metazoa > Arthropoda > Malacostraca > Decapoda > Lithodidae > Lithodes > Lithodes maja. Next base: position 12,712 of record JBAKBP010017917.1, read on the forward strand.
TTGATCTATACTTCCAGATGAAGTAAACTACCTAACATAATCTACATTTGATCTATACTTCCAGATGAAGTAAACTACCTAACATAATCTACATTTGATCTATACTTCCCGATGCAGTAAACTACCTAACATAATCTACATTTGATCTATACTTCCAGATGAAGTAAACTACCTAACATAATCTACATTTGATCTATACTTCCAGATGAAGTAAACTACCTAACATAATCTACATTTGATATAGTTTCCGATCCCAATGCGAAAATACCAAAATGAGTACGAGAAATAACTTGCTCATCGAAAATTGACGGACAAATCGTTGGTGTGACATCACCTCTAAACACAGTAGGAGGGATGAAGTTGGAGGCCGACCACCTTTGCTGTGTTTAGATTATTTTGTATTTATGTTGGCTGCTAGGTTTCGTGATATCCCTTAAGGGGGGAGGCCTGCTTTTTTGTTTTCTCTCTCTGGGTTGTATCCATTCGGCCCCATTCAGCCTACTGTTTTCAGACTTTTTTCCCCATCCAGGTGTCGATATACTGTATACTCTGCGAGCGATAGGAAGCCACCATATTTGGGATAATGAGTTAGACAGCTGGCTAAATTTGTACATTTTTTGATAGAAAAATGTCTCCGGCGAAAACGGATTTCCCCATAAATTGCTGGCTCACTATCGCTCGCCAGGAAAAAAATCGACACCTGGATTGGAGTTAATATCTTAAAACAGTACGCTGAATGGGGCCGAATGGATACAACCAAGAAAAAGAAAAAGACCGGTCACCCTACTTAACGTGATTCGTTTGATGTGGATTGTTTTAAAATTGATGAAATTTACTTGGATTCTAATTACATTTAAAAGTGATGCTCTGGTTTTAACTTAGCCAAATTTTACGCAGATGAAATGTGCTTAAAACCCTTTGAAGGTTATGGTGCGTTTTGACGGTTTATTCTGGCTAGCATTAGACACTTTTATTCAGTTTATAAAAGCAAAATGTGGGTATCTGAGGGATGGGCATGATTGAAATAATTGATACCCCTTTTACTGTAAGAGAGCCTTCCAAAACTGAAAAAAAAAATCGCCTAACGATGACCGGAGTAAACTGTCAAAATTCGTCATAATCCTCAAGGGGTTAATATCATTATATATTCAAAGGGATGCAAAAGATACACCTAGAATATTGAGAGAAGATGAAGGATTGAGTAGTAGATTGTTGAAGAATAGTTGATAGTCTTGTGGAAGATTATGGTGGAGAAACAGAGGGAGAAACTGGGTCTTGGAGGCGTACAAAATATCAAGATTTGTTCTACCCCAATCAGAAATACTGGTTAGATCAGAAGATAGACATTCTATGGCCTTGTCACGTTTGTTTTAGAGTGTTTGTATGATGATTAATGTGAAAAACTAGTTGAATAGTGTAAGGTGGAGTCGTCAGCATATGAGTGGATAGGACTAGAGGTACAGTTGAGTAGATCATTAATGAATATAGAAAGATATATTGGAGACAGGACAGAACCCTGAGGAACACCGAAGTTGATAGGTTGAGGAAGTGAACAATGACCGTCCACAACTGCAGCTATGGAGTGGTCTGAAAGGAGCAAACAAAAAGAACCAACCTCTCTTAACCCATTCGGTACCGGTGACGCCCTTCCCATTATATTTTGACAACTATTAGACTAATCATTCAGCTTAAGTAAGACATGTAGTAATTAATAGGTTGCAGAATATTTAACTGAATCTTCGTTACTACCACAGACCTTTCCTAATCTGCATAAAATCGTCTATATGTAGGTGAAATATAAATGAAAGGACATCACCGGTACCATATGGGTTAAATATGGTTTGAGCCCAGTGCAGTGGATTCGATATAATTCCCCGATGAAATTTAGTATGAGGCCAGTTCAGAAGCTTGGATATACTTCCCCGGTAAAAGAGTTGTTGTAATTCAGGATATACCGTTTAATTGCCCTTGATCCACTATTCCACTGATTGGGGGCGAATATTTCCCTGTGTTAGAGTCCATTATTAACCCCTATCAGTGTACAGGCGTGGACACATGTGTTAAACCACCCTATTATTTTAATTATGCAGTTAAAGCTTATATAATCATTTCACGAACATCACAGGTTGGTAAATACATATGTGCACGACTTTACAATAACGTACTTATTTGTGTTTTATTCTGTCTAACATTAGACGGTTTAAGTCTTGATATTGATATAGGAATGGGACAAAAGGTTTTAAAGTGGACAAACTAATAGGCCGAATGTCTTAAAATATGAAAACTAATGGGGATAAATATGAGGCAGAAGGGGGGCCAGTAAAACGACCCATCTCCCCTAAACCTGGCGAAAATGTATTCCCCAAAAGTTGATTACTTCATACTTAGTGGAAAAAATTATGAAACCGCTGTCTCCGCATATAAATAGGTCTTCACAATTCTCCCTATCAATAAATGCCTACAGTGGCCGATAGAGGCGTTGAACGCAATGTTTACCGCGGTGCATTGTGGGAAACTGGCAACATCGCGGACCTATCCCACACTCCCTCTCCTTCAAAAATTCTTTATTATAAGCAGTTTGTCGACATTTCTGTAGATGACACATACTTTGGTGTATGCATACTGTTGTTTTATACGTTTTAAAACCATCCATATTCATAAATAATGTATATTTACAATACAAAGTCAGCATGTATTTTCTCGCCTATTTTGTTATGATAATTAATCAGCTTATAATTATGTTTGTAGTCATTATCAGCTGCATATGTACTTTCCCTATATTACTATACTATATATGAAATTAGTGTAGTCGTATAATAAATAATAACAACATGTAGAATCACAAAAAATTGAGGTTGATGTCGACAGTCGTAGCTCTGGTGCTACTTCAGAAGCGTCCACCAGAGGTCTCAGGTGAATTCTTGGTAGGGTCATTTAACACCAAATTTGGCTATAAAAACGGTGTAATAGTTTAGTCATTAACTCGTACAGCCCCAGCGACGCGTCTGACGCGTCGGCGATGTATATAACGCACAGCCTCAGAGATGCGCCTGACGCGTCACCCTAATTGCGCCGACCGTAACCTCAGGTGTAGCCACTCAAGAGGGCTCAGATTTGTATGGGAACTGTGTAAGTATCCCACGCAACCGTGCCGATGGTTGAAAACTCTCAAAGTCCACGTGCGTGCGCGTGAGCGCGCAATAACCTGTTTTTTGGGGTAATTGCCTTCAATTTTTACTCTTGTAAAATACGTTTTCGTAGGACCATTTTTTAAGCTTTTTGAGTGGTTTTTCGTGATTTTTCCTTCATTCCTAACCCATTCGCTATTGTTTCTGGAATAAAACCATTTTTTGAAAACCGGCCGGGTTCTGGTGAACAAACATTACAAAACTATCCGGGGCTCCACGGGTTAAGATGGTGATAAGCCTGTTTATCGACAGCTTAAAAAGAACAGACTACAGTACCCAGGAGCTACAGTATATCATCCATGTTACCACAGTTTACCTCTTCTGGTCACAGAGAGAGAGAGGAAAAACACACTAAATAAATCTAAGTTCATATTTACTGCTAGGCGAACAGGCACAACGGGTGTCCTGCTTGGGAATCAGTAAACAGATGCAACGGGTGTCCTGCTTGGGAATCAGTAAACAGATGCAACGGGTGTCCTGCTTGGGAATCAGTGAACAGATCCAACGGGTGTCTTGCTCGGGAATCAGTGAACAGGCATAACGGGTGACCTGCACGGGAATCGGTGAACTCACACAACGGGTAACCTGCTTGGGAATCAGTGAATAGGCACAACGGGTGTCCTGCACAGGAATCAGTGAACAGACACAATGGGTGACCTGCTTGGGAATCAGTGAACAGGCACAATGGGTGACCTGCACGGGAATCAGTGAACAGACACAACGGGTGACCTGCTCGGGAATCGGTGAACCGACACAACGGGTGTCCTGCTCGGGAATCAGTGAACATATGCAACGAGTGTCCTGCACGGGAATCAGTGAACAGACACAATGGGTGTCCTCCTCGGGAATCAGTGAACAGATGCAACAGGTTTCCTGCACAGGAATCAGTGAACAAATGCAACGAGTGTCCTGCATGGGAATCAGTGAACAGGTACAACAGGTGTCCTGCTCGGGAATCAGTGAACAGACACAACGGGTGTCCTGCACAGGAATCGGTGAACAGACACAACGGGTGTCCTGCTCGGGAATCAGTGAACAGGTACAACGGGTATCCTGCACGGGAATCAGTGAACAGACACAACGGGTGTCCTGCTCGGGAATCAGTGAACAGATGCAACAAGTGTCCAGCACGGGAATCAGTGAACAGACACAACGGGTGTCCTGCTCGGGAATCAGTGAACAGATGTAATGAGTGTCCTGCACAGGAATCAGTGAACAGACACAACAGGTGTCCTGCACAGGAACCAGTGAACAGATGCAATGAGTGACCTGCACGGGAATCAGTGAACAGACACAACGGGTGTCCTCCTCGGGTATCAGTGAACAGATGCAACGGGTTTCCTGCACAGGAATCAGTGAACAAATGCAACGAGTGTCCTGCACGGGAAGCAGTGAACAGACACAACAGGTGTCCTGCTCGGGAATCAGTGAACAGATGTAATGAGTGTCCTGCACAGGAATCAGTGAACATACACAACGGGTGTCCTGCACAGGAATCAGTGAACAGATGCAACGAGTGACCTGCACGGGAATCAGTGAACAGACACAACGGGTGTCCATGTCGGGAATCAGTGAACAGATGTAACGAGTACCTGCACAGGAATCAGTGAACAGATGCAACGAGTGTCCTGCACGGGAAGCAGTGAACAGACACAACGGGTGTCCTGCTCGGGAATCAGTGAACAGACACAACGGGTGTCCTGCACAGGAATCAGTGAACAGATGTAACGAGTGTCCTGCACAGGAATCAGTGAACAGACACAACGGGTGTCCTGCACGGGAATTAGTGAACAGACACAACGGGTGTCCTGCACAGGAATCAGTGAACAGACACAACGAGTGACCTGCACAGGTATCAGTGAACAGATGCAACGAGTGTCCTGCACAGGAATCAGTGAACAGATGCAACGAGTGTCCTGCACAGGAATCAGTGAACAGACACAACGAGTGACCTGCACAGGAATCAGTGAACAGACACAACGAGTGACCTGCACAGGAATCAGTGAACAGATGTAACGAGTGTCCTGCACGGGAATCAGTGAACAGACAACGAGTGTCCATGTCGGGAATCAGTGAACAGACACAACGAGTGTCCTGCACAGGACTCAGTGAACAGATGCAACGAGTGACCTGCACGAGAATCAGTGAACAGGCACAACGGGTGTCCTCCTCGGGAATCAGTGAACAGATGCAACGGGTTTACTGCACAGGAATCAGTGAACAAATGCAAAGAGTGTCCTGCACGGGAAGCAGTGAACAGACACAACGGGTGTCCTGCTCGGGAATCAGTGACCAGATGTAATGAGTGTCCTGCACAGGAATCAGTGAACAGACACAACGGGTGTCCTGCACAGGAATCAGTGAACAGATGCAACGAGTGACCTGCACGGGAATCAGTGAACAGACACAACGGGTGTCCATGTCGGGAATCAGTGAACAGATGTAACGAGTACCTGCACAGGAATCAGTGAACAGATGCAACGAGTGTCCTGCACGGGAAGCAGTGAACAGACACAACAGGTGTCCTGCTCGGGAATCAGTGAACAGACACAATGGGTGTCCTGCACAGGAATCAGTGAACAGATGTAACGAGTGTCCTGCACAGGAATCAGTGAACAGACACAACGGGTGTCCTGCTCGGGAATGAGTGAACAGACACAACGGGTGTCCTGCACAGGAATCAGTGAACAGACACAACGAGTGACCTGCACAGGTATCAGTGAACAGATGCAACGAGTGTCCTGCACAGGAATCAGTGAACAGATGCAACGAGTGTCCTGCACAGGAATCAGTGAACAGACACAACGAGTGACCTGCACAGGAATCAGTGAACAGACACAACGAGTGACCTGCACAGGAATCAGTGAACAGATGTAACGAGTGTCCTTCACGGGAATCAGTGAACAGACAACGAGTGTCCATGTCGGGAATCAGTGAACAGACACAACGTGTGTCCTGCACAGGAATCTGTGAACAGATGCAACGAGTGTCCTACACGGGAATCAGTGAACAGACACAACGGGTGTCCTCCTCGGGAATCAGTGAACAGACACAACGGGTGTCCTGCTCGGGAATCAGTGAAGACACAACGGGTGTCCTGCTCGGGAATCAGTGAACAGACACAACGGGTGACCTGCTCGGGCATCGAATTTGAGTTATCTTGGTTGTGAGCTGCGCAAACTAACTAACACGCCATGAAACCCCCATCTTTACCAGTGAAATTTAACACAGTGTAGCAGCAGACATCAAGAGTAACTGTGTTGTTTAACTCAGCTTTAGCCCTATCTGATCCGCGGGGATTCTTTTTGGGCCTGTCTTGTTTTTTGTTTTTTTGTTTTTTTTGAAAAATTTAATTTTTGAAGATTATGTCCCATTTTGACAGTTTTTGTCTTGCTAATTTAAGACTTTTATTCAGATTAGGAAGGGTATATGGAAGTTAGAAGGTTGATTGAAACAGGCTTTACCCTTTTGATGTCCACATATCTCTCTTGAATTGCATACAAAAGTCTAATGATAGCCAGAATAAACTGTCAAAAACGCATCATAATCCTCAAGGGGATAATTTCCCATGGGATAATTCACACACATAAGGTAATCCTCCAGTGGTTAACCCCTTCTACGGCCACGTCCTTTTCGGTATGTGCTGGCAACTATGAGACGATTATATTCAGCTTAGGAAGGAGGTCTACTGATCAGAAGGCTACAGACTAACCCAATCAATTCATTTAGCTAACACATACCCTTCCTAAGCTGAATAAAATTGTCTAATAGTTGCCAGAATACAGATAAAAGGACGGCAACGGCACAGCACGGGTTAATAAGTGCGAGGGTTGTGCTTTCATAAATATACAAGTGATCCACGAATGCAGGCTTAATATACGAGTGATCCACGAATGCAGGCTTAATATACGAGTGATCCACGAATGCAAGCTTAATATACGAGTGATCCACGAATGCAGGCTTAATATACGAGTGATCCACGAATGCAGGCTTAATATACGAGTGATCCACGAATGCAGGCTTAATATACGAGTGATTCACGAATGCAGGCTTAATATACGAGTGATCCACGAATGCAGGCTTAATATAAGAGTGATCCACGAATGCAGGCTTAATATACGAGTGATCCACGAATGCAGGCCTAATATACGAGTGATCCACGAATGCAGGCTTAATATACGAGTGATCCACGAATGCAGGCTTAATATACGAGTGATCCACGAATGCAGGCTTAATATACGAGTGATCCACTAATGCAGGCTTAATATACGAGTGATCCACGAATGCAGGCTTAATATACGAGTGATTCACGAATGCAGGCTTAATATACGAGTGATCCACGAATGCAGGCTTGATATAATGATGCAGTCCCGATTGTTCCATGGTTGTTAGTGCATCGGAATAGAATACATATGTAGCCTAGTTTTGATTAATGCTCCAAACATTAGGCTACACGGTGAGCGAACACGGGTGGGATTTGAGCGACAGGAAGGCCGAATGGAACGAATTCACTCATAGGGAGGAAACTGAAGAAAAATTATATATAGATTCAAAACTCAACCAAATAATACTCCCTTCCTCCTTAATTATTAAGGAGGAAGGGAGTATTATTTAGTTGAGTTTTTATTGCATATATATTTTTTCTTCAGTTTCCTCCCTAGACCTCCATCAAACTTTAAAAAATATCCCCAGTATCTCCCGTCTGCATATATTTGTACATTTTTCGGTAGAAAAGTGTCCCGGCCGAAGGCCAGTCCCTCCTTAATTACAGGATCGTTATCGTTCACCAGGAAATAGTTGACACCTAAATGGCACAAAAAGTCTTCAAATCGCCAAGCTAATGGGGCTAAACATGAAGGAGAAGGGGGCAAACCTCTCCTTGATATAATGATGCACTCCATAATCTCCATGGTCTTAAGGGGGGTCACCGGCTTTATTTATCTTTCTCTCCTTTTCTCTCTTTCCCTGGCGTGTATCCATTCGGCCCCATTCAGCCTACTGTTTTAAGACGTTTATGCCCATCCAGGTGTCGATTTTTTCTTGGCGAGCGATAGCGAGCCAGCATTGTATGGAGAAATCCGGCTTGGCCGGAGTCATTTTTCTATCGAAAAATGTACAAATTTAACTTGCTGTTAAAAACAAAATTATATTTATGCTGGCTTGCTACCGCTCGCCAGAAAAATATTGACACCTGGATGGGGTAAACGTCTTAAAACAGTAGGCTGAATGGGACCTAATAGATACAACCAAAGAGAGAGGGAGAGAAAGAGAAAAAAAAGAGAGGTGGGCTCCCTTAATGCATCCGAACAGACCAAATATGTAGGTAGTTTTAATTAATGATCCGAACACTACATGGTGAGCGGGTGAGCGAACACGGGCGGGACTTGAGCGACGGGGATGCGGAATGGAATGCATTGGCTCGCCCCTTATTGGCTGGCGGCGCTCGACTTAAGTCGTGCACCAATTTGCAGCAAGTTAGGAGCATTATTAAGGCTTTTAGAGAACCACGAGTGCTACGTAGCTCGTTCTGGTCTCATTTTGAAGCTTTTAGTGCCTAGTTTTTTGCTAAATAATTTATTTTTCATGCAGATGCTTGATTTATCATGCAGGAGGGCCTGAATATGCCCAAATGAGCCCAAAACACCCCGCTAGACAAGGGTTGTGCATGTCATTAACCCCTTCTGTACGGTCGCGCTAATAAGTCATGTCCCAGCTGTCATTACGTTTGGCTTGCTCTGTGCTGCATTAATGTCTGTCAGATGTAGAAACATGTTTGTATATTTCACTCGATATGATGAAATTAAGCTTAGATATTGCTGATACTAATTATTGATCAAAACATACTTGGTGCCGAGACATCACTTATTAGCGCGACTGTACCGGCGACGTCTCTTTAATTATAGTCTACCTATATTTAAACGATGTTTTGCAGTTTAAGAAGGACGTCTACCAATTTAATGGCTACAGACTATCACAATTAATCATTTTAGCTACGATATACCCTTCCTAAGCTTCATAAAATCGTCTGAATGTAGCTTAAATCAAATGAGAAACGTCGGCGGTACGGAAGGGGTTAAGGGGGGATGGTTGGTGTATTTATAAATGTATTCATCTATTATACTTTCCTTGGTAAACCTCCATCAAGCTTAAACAAAAACAAACTTTAGACCTCTTCCAAGACAAATTTGTACATTTTTCGGTCGGGTTCCTCCTAAAATTATAGGCTCGCTTTTGCTCGCCAGTAAGAAAGTCGCCTCCTAAATGACATGAAAGGTCCTACTATTGACAAGGAAATGGGGTGAAAGGTCTTAACATCGCCAAACTAATGACAAGAAAGCCTTAATTAACATTTCAAAACTAGTTGGGTTAAACATGAGGGAGAGGGGAGTCCTGAAAAAGCAACTACCTCCCCTTAATGTGCATGTCATTAAGGTGGAATTACCCTCATTATCGCTCACCTCATTATCATAATCATATTCGCTTATCATGATCAAGCTCATTATTAACTTTTAATCTTGGCAGTTTTCTTATTATTATTCCTGGTTGGTAAATCTCCAGTTCTGTTATGCACTAGATTGGAATCCTTGGAGTACCACATGTATTCATTAGTGTCATTGATTTCATTAATTAGGTTTATTTGTAAGTTAATTGGTGGGTTGGTGTTAATATGAATGGACAGTGTATCAACTAATTATTGTTAGCATGTATTTTGTCTCAATTTCTTTCCTTGGTTTATTGTCATCTCCTTTGCATCACTTATGTTCATCGTTTTAACCCCTTCTGTACCGACGACGTACTTGTTAATTATATTCTACCTACATTTAGACGATTTTGTTCAGTTTAAGAAGGATCTGTGGTAACAAGAAGGTTTAAGTGTGGTAGTCGGGAGTCATTTAGTAGACGGATCTGTGGTAACAAAAAGGTTTAAGTGTGGTAGTCGGAAGTCATTTAGTAGAAAGATCTGTGGTAACAAAAAGGTTTAAGTGTGGTAGTCGGAAGTCATTTAGTAGACGGATCTGTGGTAACAAAAAGGTTTAAGTGTGTTAGTCGGGAGTCATTTAGTAGAAGGATCTGTGGTAACAAAAAGGTTTAAGTGTGGTAGTCGGAAGTCATTTAGTAGAAGGATCTGTGGTAACAAAAAGGTTTAAGTGTGGTAGTCGGAAGTCATTTAGTAGAAGGATCTGTGGTAACAAAAAGGTTTAAGTGTGGTAGTCGGAAGTCATTTAGTAGAAGGATCTGTGGTAACAAAAAGGTTTAAGTGTGGTAGTCGGAAGTCATTTAGTAGAAGGATCTGTGGTAACAAAAAGGTTTAAGTGTGGTAGTCGGGAGTCATTTAGTAGAAGGATCTGTGGACACAAAAAGGTTTAAGTGTGGTAGTCGGGAGTCATTTAGTAGAAGGATCTGTGGTAACAAAAAGGTTTAAGTGTGGTAGTCGGAAGTCATTTAGTAGAAGGATCTGTGGTAACAAAAAGGTTTAAGTGTGGTAGTCGGAAGTCATTTAGTAGAAGGATCTGTGGTAACAAAAAGGTTTAAATGTGGTAGTCGGAAGTCATTTAGTAGAAGGATCTGTTGTAACAAAAAGGTTTAAGTGTGGTAGTCGGAAGTCATTTTGTAGAAGGATCTGTGGTAACAAAAAGGTTTAAGTGTGGTAGTCAGAAGTCATTTAGTAGAAGGATCTGTGGTAACAAAAAGGTTTAATTGTGGTAGTCGGAAGTCATTTTGTAGAAGGATCTGTGGTAACAAAAAGGTTTAAGTGTGGTAGTCGGAAGTCATTTTGTAGAAGGATCTGTGGTAACAAAAATGTTTAAGTGTGGTAGTCGGAAGTCATTTAGTAGAAGGATCTGTGGTAACAAAAAGGTTTAAGTGTGGTAGTCGGAAGTCATTTAGTAGAAGGATCTGTGGTAACAAAAAGGTTTAAGTGTGGTAGTCGGGAGTCATTTAGTAGAAGGATCTGTGGTAACAAAAAGGTTTAAGTGTGGTAGTCGGGAGTCATTTAGTAGAAGGATCTGTGGTAACAAAAAGGTTTAAGTGTGGTAGTCGGAAGTCATTTAGTAGAAGGTTCTGTGGTAACAAAAAGGTTTAAGTGTGGTAGTCGGAAGTCATTTTGTAGAAGGATCTGTGGTAACAAAAAGGTTTAAGTGTGGTAGTCGGAAGTCATTTAGTAGAAGGATCTGTGGTAACAAAAAGGTTTAAGTGTGGTAGTCGGAAGTCATTTAGTAGAAGGATCTGTGGTAACAAAAAGATTTAAGTGTGGTAGTCGGAAGCCATTTAGTTGCCGGAGGCCCTTTCTAAACTGAATCGATATCCAGTTTCCTTCCTCTTCTTTACAAGGTCGTCTGGTCCGAATGATGAATGAATGAATGGGGAAGTGCCATGTGCTATCCTCCTCTTTCGCTTCATCAATATATTTAAGGGGAAGTATATATACTGTTTGTGGACCTCTTCTAGTAATGGCATTTTGGTTTGCCCCATTAGTTCGGCGGTTTCAAGACCTTTCGCCCTATCTAGGTGCCGATTTTTTTCCTGGCGAGCGATAGCGAGCCTGTAATTTAGGAGGATATTTTTCTACCGAAAACTGTCCAAATTTATCTCTAAGAGCAGTCTTGGGTGTATTCTTCTAAGAGCAGTCTTGGGGGTATTCTTCTAAGAGCAGTCTTGGGGGTATTCTTCTAAGAGCAGTCTTGGGGGTATTCTTCTAAGAGCAGTCTTGGGGGTATTCTTCTAAGAGCAGTCTTGGGGGTATTCTTCTAAGAGCAGTCTTGGGGGTATTCTTCTAAGAGCAGGCTTGGGGGTATTCTTCTAAGAGCAGTCTTGGGGGTATTCTTCTAAGAGCAGTCTTGGGGGTATTCTTCTAAGAGCAGTCTTGGGGGTATTCTTCTAAGAGCAGTCTTGGGGGTATTCTTCTAAGAGCAGTCTTGGGGGTATTCTTCTAAGAGCAGTCTTGGGGGTATTCTTCTAAGAGCAGTCTTGGGGGTATTCTTCTAAGAGCAGTCTTGGGGGTATTCTTCTAAGAGCAGTCTTGGGGGTATTCTTCTAAGAGCAGTCTTGGGGGTATTCTTCTAAGAGCAGTCTTGGGGGTATTCTTCTAAGAGCAGTCTTGG